>JAVGVS010001532.1:0-19108 GCA_032718565.1 Distichodus sexfasciatus
ATATATATATATACATAATTAAACATTTAATAATGGTATTGTACAGTGACAAATTTAGACATCCTTGTGTATTTTTTTGTTTTTGTTTTTTTTTGTTTTTTTGTTTTTTTACTGTGACAAAAATAAATTTTAGATTTTGGTTCGATTTCCTTGAAAGTTATATTATATAGCTTATGTCAACGTATAAGAACAGCAAAAACAAAAAACTACACAATATAAAAAGAATGTTCATCTGCTCGAAGGTTTCTCTAAAAGTTTTTCTTTTACTACTGCAGTATGACTACTTGATTAATTGGATTAACTTAATTTGACTTCACTGCTCCTTCCTCGGCATTGATTGGTTTTAATTACAGTAATTGAATCATGATGTTATGGCTCAAATGCCATATGCATGCATTGTTTATCTAGTACATTTCACTGTAATGAGTATAGATATGAAAATGAGAATGAGAGCTGATTTTTTTCAGTGGCCTTTATGACTATGAGCTCACCTTGCGGAATGACCTGTACACCACAAAGCACACACAGTGGTTCTACTTTCGTGTGAGGAACATGAAGGTGGGTGTCACCTATCGCTTTACCATCATCAACCTCATGAAGGCCAGAAGCCTATACGAAACAGGAATGCGCCCACTGCTTTACTCGGAACTTGCTGCCTGGATGAAGGGAGTAGGCTGGCAACGAGCAGGTAGCAACATACGGTACGTTTAGATGCTTGTTAAGTCACCCTTAAGCAATAGTACTAGTTGAATAGGGCATATCTGATGACATGCAACTAACATCTTGTCCTTCTCAAAGGTACTACCGGAATCAAAGTGAAAAGGAGGGCAAATCACTGTACTCTTTAACCTGGACACTTCAGTTTCCTTATGAAAATGACACATGCTACTTTGCCCATTGCTACCCATACACCTACTCTGACCTTCAGCGTTACCTGCGTGGTGTGATTTCGGATCCAACTCAAGCGGCTCACTGCAAGGTCAGGGTGTTGTGTCGTAGCCTGGCTGGAAACCCAGTGTATGTGCTGACAGTCACAGCGCCCTGTGCTGACTTGCAGCAGCAAAGGAGAAAGCGGGCAGTGGTGGTGACGGCACGGGTACATCCTGGAGAAACAAACAGCTCCTGGATGATGCAGGGCTTTCTGGACTTTATTTTGGGTGACTCACCTGATGCCTGTTTAATGCGAGAGACCTTTGTCTTTAAGGTGAGTCAATAGAAGCTTAGGCTTAGAAACACCTACACAGAATACTTATGTGGAGGCGCAGTGGTCTGAGTAACTGAATTGTAATGGTCACTCTTGATGATTAATAAATGTGTCTTTAACTTTTAGTTCAAGGGTGGGCAACTAGTTTTAAAGCTTAAATGTCTATCCCATGTGCCTAGTTGTGCCACTGCCTATTTATTCTCTGTTCTGCTGTTCTTTGTTTGTTTGCACTGGAAATAACCTGGAGCCACGTCGTCTCGTCTCTCTATGTATCTGTACAGTATATAGCAGAGATGACAATAAAGTTGACTTTGACTTAGCATAAAAACTCCAGGACAAAGGACAAAATATTTATTAATCCTGTTGAACCTTTAGGCTTATTTTTATATCCAATTAAATGTTATCTAGGTTGAAAAGACTTTTCTGACAGCTGTCAGGGTTCAGACAAACAAGTTTTGTCTCTCTTTATATTTATACACACTTATCTCTCTATTGTCTCACCACAATCTCATTCATTCTCTTGTTTCTTCTTAGAAAAAGTGGAATGTGGAATGTTTCGACTAAAATCATGTTCTTTATGTCATTTTGTTGGCACTTTATGGGCCAGTTTCCCAGAAAACGATTAAGTCTAAGCCTAGACTATCTTTGAATTTCAGTGGTGAATCTGTAAAGCTGTAAATGCTATTAGAAGTGATATTACGTGTAATGATGCACATGTACATGTATAATATGGTGTTTTATAAATTTTGACAACATCAACAGGTTGTACCAATGCTGAATCCTGATGGTGTGATAGTTGGGAACTACCGCTGTTCATTGGCAGGCCGTGATCTGAACCGAAATTATCGTACTCTGCTGCGGGACTCTTTCCCTTGTGTGTGGTACACCCGCAACATGGTGAAACGGTGAGTAAAGCACCTGATGTTCTGCTATGCGTTCATGGGTAAAATGTGTTGTGAAATAAGCAAACAAGCTAATCTCAAGTATACCACCTTAACTCTTCAGTTTACTTGCTGAGAGGGAGGTCGTCCTCTATTGTGATCTTCATGGCCACAGCAGGAAGAACAATGTTTTCATGTATGGTTGCAATGAAGATAAAGAAGGTTCATTTAATCTTCAGGAACGCATTTTCCCTCTCATGATGAGCAAGAATGCCAGAGACAAGGTGAGAATGTGAGGAAGTGGCAAAGTAAATGACATAGGAGTTAATTGAAGCTACTGAGTTCTTCATTGCATCCTATGTAGTGTTTATAGCATGTTTTCTTGTTGAAGTTTTCTTTCAGGAGCTGTAAGTTCAAAATGCAGAAAAGCAAAGAAGGAACTGGTCGTATAGTGATGTGGAGGCTAGGCATCAGAAATAGCTATACTATGGAGTCCACCTTTGGAGGCTCCACTTTAGGTAAAGGCTTGTTTAGATTTATCAGTGGTGAGATCACCAGGGACCTGACTATAGCATTTGCATCATATCATCATCATGGGTTTTTGACAAAGCTGCTTCTCATTCAAGGAGACAGAAAAGGAACACATTTTTCCATGGGGGACCTAAAGTCTCTGGGCTACCACTTATGTGACACTCTGCTAGACTTCTGTGACCCAGATCGAAGCAAGGTCTCTAGTTTTTAATAACTCCACTTAAAAAAACCTTTGTTAGAAAATGGTATTTCTATATTTGTTCTGTATGTATTTAAAATCTGTAATTGTCTGGTAATCCATTTCACTGCTCAGACTGTGCACTGTCTCATTGAACTGGAGGCTTTGCTGAAGCAGGAAATCAGTCGCAAACTTGACAGGGATGTGGACAGATCCCTGGATGGCCTCTCTGATGTAGATGTTGAGTCAAGGTGAAGCAAACTAAATAGTTTTGATTGCTTTTCATATTTTAATTCACATTTTGGAGAACCAAGTCATCTGTTAGAGGGTGATTATTGTTTGTTTTTTTAAGTTAATGTTGGCACTCAAAACTACCAATTTTTGCAAATGTGCTTTCCAGTAATTAATACAATATCACGCTAACATTGCACACTGTTGTTGACTTACAGCACAAGTGGATCAAATAGCACGGAGTCAGATGGTCTGCCTGTTCATCTTTTAAACTGCACAGATCAGGTGTAGCCTTCACACAGTTTACAATTTATTTGTATGACATTGAACAGCATGCATTGGTTTCACTAATACACTCAAGCTGTGTTTGCATTTTTAAGAATGTAAAAGTTAAGAAGAAACATTTGAGGAGCAAAAAGGAAAGAAACAGACTACGACAGAGCTCAGCTTCCAAGATCCTTCAAAGGGACATCAAGAATACAGTATGTTTCACACTGCCATAATGTCCAACTCACCATATATTTTATCAGTACTGAGTGACTTTCTACTTAATAGGATCCTTTGCCATCAAATCATGATCTTGAAAAGGAGCGGATCCAAGAGAAAACAGTGACTCCTGCGAAAGACACAAAGGAGAAGGGACAAAGGGTAATAAAATCACATGCTGAATCTGAAATGACGTAAAAGCACAATTAATACATTAACACGTAAGAACTTTACATGAAAGAATGTGTGTACTTTGATGCAGTTAGTGGTGGGTGTTAATCAATCTGGAAGGTCCTGGATTCCTCATCCCATCTCACATATTGGTGTTCTTGGCAAGGAGACTTTTTTGGAAGACAAGCCAGACAGGGTATGACATCCAATGGTCCTCACCCTATTTACACTAGGCATCTTTATCCTGAGCCTGTATGAGCCTGAGCTGAGCATTCTGAACATAATGTATCTACAGCAGACAAATACATGTTCACTCAAATTTCCCACAGAAATTTAATTATAAATGTATTCTCTGTAGTGCTTTCCAACATTAAGGGTGCTTAATTGTTTCTACATGTATATTTACAGTTAATGCAGGTAAAGATTGAGGACTTTGAAACTGACATAAATAGCTTCAGAATAGGAATGGATTTGTGTTGTGTTTTGTCTTTATTGATGTACACCGAGTATACACTTACTTAACACTTTATTTAGAATTTCTTCTTATACTAGTTTGAAACACACAAAGCAAATAGTGACACTTGCACTGAAAGCAATGAAATTGTTTACACTTCATCAAAAACTTCCACAATTTACATTGAACAGTTAGAATTTTTATGATACTAGCCATAGCTGATGTTGGGTTATTGTATCTATACTGGTTACTGTTTTTCTCCAAACACTAAACTTTTTTCAGAATCCATATATGGAGATATTGAGGGAAGCCTATTTCTGCACTAAAGGGTTGGCAAATACTTGCCAAAAGCCAGTCACAGGTAAATGTAAACTACATGAAAGACAGGCATGAAAAAACCCTATTATAAACTTGATTATAATTTTTGTACAGAGAAACCCTAACCTTATAAAAGAGAACAGTGGTGTGTTAGCCTTTGCCGTTAGCCTTTCCCTTGTCAGGCTTGACATCACTGTCCTGCTCTGATAGATGTGACCAGAGGAGTGATGTGTCCTTATAACTCACACAAGTCCCAAAAGCAAACACAGCGCCAACCCCTTGCTGTCACTACAATTCAGCACAGATTCACGTCTCTGCCAGTGCACCAGTACTCCCTGCTGTTCAACACTGACATTAGACCATACAGAGGAATAAAAGGTACATTTTGGTTTTATAAGGCATGATATTTGTGTCTGATGTGCTGTTTGCTCCTCCAGTTTTCCTACCTTATTTCACAATTCTGTAGAACAGTTGTTTTATTCTTTATAAAACTGAAACTGCCACTGTATTCTACAGGAAGGCGCTCTGTGTCAAGTATCTCACTGCACAGGTACTCTGCTGACTTTACATTATGTATTCTTTGTTCTCAAATCATTTCAGTTCTCAAAATTATTTGACCATCACGGCTGATTGTGATTTTCAGGGTTATTCCAGAATTAAGTCCTCCTAGAGGCCTGGATTTATGTGGCTCTTCTCACTTTTGCCCGGACCGCTCTGTCACTCAGAGGATGCAGAAGACGAAGCAAGAAAGAACAGCCCAGACAACAAATGTTTCCTTCAGATACTACTCGTCAGAAATACAGGACACTACGTGCATGCTGAGGACCAATCATAAAAGACATGAAAAAGGTAGATGGCTCAAATTAACATTGTGTGTGGTCCAAGGCTACATTACGCTGACATTACGAATTATGCATAGTAGACAAGTACACCACAGTAATATATACAAACTCTGTCAAGACCATTCTTGCTTGTTTTTGTGTTTAAAAAGTTAAAAAATACTGTATTTATTGCTGATAAGTCATTCTTTTGGATAGCTTATGCTAATTGCATGAAAAAAACAACTGTTTTTTTCATACAACTCATACATTAGATCTGGATACTGAGTCCACTGAAGGAGAGCAGCTCACTAAACAAGAGACAGAAGATTTCTTACTTTTCCCTGCTCTCAGAAGAAGGAGAAACATACACTGCAAAAGGTTTTTCGGTTTTCAGTTGGTTGTGATACAGTGCATAACTTTTATAAAATTCTCAGTCACGTGATTTTGTATATCCTGAATCCACAGCCACGACATGCCATTAACTGATCAGACTGGACTGCGAAGTCTCAGGCTAGGGAAATTACCACAACGGACAGGACAGCAGTTCTCTGTAGGAGACGAGTCATCATCAAGCATACTGCCCACAGAATGAATCTAATTTGGATGTCACAGTCAATCCTTTTAACATTTTTGCCCACAGCTCCATTGCAAAAACCAAAGAAAAATTTAGACACCAAGTCTGACTTTTCTGACTGACAACTGATGTTACCTAATTATAAATCCTGAACAATTCAATCAATTTAAAACTACCTACCTGTACTAGTAGAGTAGAACATTGTGTATACAATATTGTTCCCGCTCTAAGTTACAACATAATATATTTTATGCATACAATTTTTTGCTCAACATTAGCTTTGTTTAACTGGTGATGTGCATCTGCATTTTGTAGCTTTCCACTGAAATATATTTTGTTACACAAAGAAGTTAGTCATTTTATATCTTGGAGACAACAATGCTTTGTTTAATGATTTGCATGGAAACAACTGCACCAAGTACGTTTTTGATAAAATGTTCTAAAATTCTGTTCTATCCCAGTTTATTGTGTATTTTACTGTATGCATGACTTCTAAACCTAACTGCATTTAGCCTCACTTTTTAATTGTACCAAAAAATACAAAATATTTGAGCTTGAAAATCAAATACAAAAATTAACATCAATTAAAAATCAAGGTTTCTGCTTTGAAAAAATAATCACTGTGGACATAAATCCAATAATAGAAAAATATGTACAGTTCCTTAGCAGCAAAAGTAACATCAGGCTCTGAGCTCTTGAATTCCACTAAACTGGCGTAGGTGAAAGCGACTTTCAGTGTGTCTGACCATTGCACGCAAAGCAGCAAATCCGGAAAGAGCCTGCAAATGAAAGCAAAGTCATTTACAGACTAAATAACATCAATCCAAATGAAAGAATAAAAAATGAAAACAATGCTTATACCTCGGTCAAAATGAATAATGCAAGAATGATATGAACTCCTCTTTCCAAAGGCAGAATGAGTATAGCTTCATTAAACAGCTGGAACAGAATCAAAGGGAACTGCAGAAGGAGGCTTAAAAGCCAAAAGCCAGCCAGTTCCGGGACCTGAAATGATGCATATAAATACAGGTTTTTACATGTTTAATTATTTATACAATGACATTTAGACGTGTATTGCTTCACCTTTTCTTGTAGGTTTCCTGCATAGCCCAGGTACAGCCTTATGGCCTCTATGAGAGTCATTAATATTAGGATAGTAATTAAGATGAACTTGTAGTAATCTGGGAGGGCGGAGTACTAGGTGACAAAAATAAAATGGGTGGTACGGGTCACTTAAAAACAATGTCTATATGTTACTTCTAAAAAGTTATTTATAAAAGGTCAAATCCGTTACTTTAAGGTGCAACATCACTACTTCACTAATCCACCACAGAGGGAAGAACCACATGTTGAAGAAAAGCGACATCTGAAGCGGGAGACTGGAAACGACATCTTTATCTGCGGAGGGAGGCAGGCAAAGGCGCACGTTAACGCTACACTGTAACTTTAGATACACGTCATGAACGCGTTAGCTTAAGTTTCTTTAAGCAGTTTAATTTAAACATTTAATATGATCTATAAACTGTATAGAGATTAAAGCTAATTGCACTGTGGTATCCCTTGACGAACAACACTCAGTCAAGCATGACACGAGAAGGAATACTTTATATACAGAATTCAAGTTCCAAATCCGTTATTATTTGCTGTCTACTGTTAAATTCGTCGATACGCCAGTCTATTTCACTCCAATTTCAAATTATTCAACACACTTTGACCCCCAAATTGATGCCAGAACCCCAAATGAAGAGCACACCATTGCAAATCAATTCGTGAAATCTCACCAAAGACAAAAAAAAAAAAGGTTTTACAGAAGCCCCTTATCTGTTCAACACAGGAAAACATCTAAAATGATTTTACAGTACTTTACACCAGGTATTTTCTATATATCCAAAACCATTCCAGATGCAGTGCTTGGTTATGTTAGCTACCAAGCTAATTGTAATTCTTGTAAAGGGGCGTTGGAACTCACTCTGGTTAAGAAATGTGACGTGATCCTCTGGCGACAGTTTTGAATGACTTGGATCCACGAAAACAGTCCTCGAAAAGTCTCCCAAACGTCTTCTTATAGGGTCGGGGAGATCCATCCCACACTCATGCCTGGAGATAGCTACGGCTAAAAGGCTAACCGCTATGGAGCGTAAACAATCACCAGCTAGCAACGCCAGTTTCTGTGGTGAGGGGCGCGTTCAAGCAGCCAAACCGTTTAACCTGAACTCGAAGTGCGTCTCGAACGTTGTTGAAAATGCAGGCGAGAACTTGCGCATCTATTATTACAAATGCGCTTACATCGATGGACGAACTTTAGAGGTAAATAAAAAAATAATCATATACACCTAAGTGTATGGGAAACAGCTTGCACAACGACTTATTACAAAATCACTTTATTGCACACTTCAACGTTCAAACAATTTAGGCTATTGCTGTCATGCGTCCGTCAAACCACATTTGTCACCGTCAAAACACGTCTGTACAGTTCAAATGTATATGAGGGCCAAAAGAGAATGAGTCAGTCTTTAGTTTTCATTTTCATGTGACGCCAGCGTCATGTTCTTGGCCATCCTGTATTGGTTACAGGACAGTTTCCAATGATGCCGAAGTTGCAGAACAATCCATTGTATCGTAGAACCGGAGGCAGCCTTTATACTGCAATAGTTTTTCTGCCAGTTGACTCTGACTTCCTTTTTTACCCAATTCCACACTCAAATCTGTGTACCTGTAGCACAAAGCCAACAACGGCACTGATTTTAATTGGTCAAATTAGTCAATAAACAGCCATGTGCGTTTATTAAGACAAACCTGTAGGAAAACCTCCAAAACGCCAGAGTATTTATGAACATCAACATTGCTAAAGTGAAGAAAAATCTCTCCATATTGCCATCGCTAAGCATATTTGGATAAAAGTTACCTGAAAAAGAAAATATATAGTTGTAATCTCTTGCTGTGTGTTCGTTTGTTTGTTTTTTTGTTTGTTTTTTAGCCTTGTTATGCAGTTTACCATTCATAAATAAATACTTTTAATCATGGCCATAGTTTTCATCCTGTACCAGAAGCACGTATTCAAGAATGCAATTATGTTTGCAAAAAGACTTACCTCCAGATAAGAGGTAAAGGAACTGAATAAGGAGAGCACCTAGAAAACATCCTCCTCCATAGGAGAGGGTTAGGAAATGCAGAGAGATGCCTCTGAGGCTGCTGGGAGTCAGACAGAAAGAGATGAGGGAGCCTGAGGGAGATGAAAATAAATTCACACAGCAAAGATATCAGTATGGTGAACTAGCTGTACTAGTAAGAATTTTGAAACAACTGGAGTGATCATTAATGAATGCTTACATGCAGGTGTGACAAAGGCCTCTGCCAGGCCCAGTAAGATGTACTGAGGAGCGAGTTGAAAACAGGCCATTGAGGAAACGTGTAGCACTGTCCCTGACAGCGCCTGCTCCATCTGGGGAAAATCTTTCCTGTGTATCTCGGTGATACCTGCCATGAGCGCAGAGAGCGCTGCACAGGCATGCCCCATCGCTGCAAGACAAGATGTAACACAGCTTACGTAGCATATCAGACTTACTTTGTTCTATGGAATGGTCACATTATTTGTTATTCGGCGGAGATAATTACTTATGAATTTTGTTGGCGACGGGGGTGTTTTTTTACAACACTGGTAGCATGTGCTGACAAATTCTAGCAATGGTGCCAAAATCAGTAGAGGCAGGATACTGATCACATTCATAGCTGCTATTGGAAGTAGCAAACCATTAAGGTTCAGATTTGAATGCATTGTTTGTAGATAGTATCCAGATGGTATCTGAAATAAATCAGAAATATTGTATACAAAGGTTAAAATAAAGTGAACAGAATGTGCAGAACAGTGAAAAATAGTGTGTTGTCATTAAACATTTATTAGTACTACCGCAATAGCATGCCAGGACAGCTCATGTTTCACTGAGACTTTTCAACAGTATGTATTATTTTCCAAGTTCATTTCACATTTAAAATGTGTATGTGTATACTTGCCTGAGTAGTACAAGCACGGTAGAGCAATTGCAGACCAAAGAGGGGGAAAAGCTTTACCAGGATTTTAACATTTTCTACAATGGTCTCGCTGTAGCGTCCCCCATTGTTCTCCTTGGCACGATCAAGCCAACTGGCCACATCCCCACTTAAATGACGGTAGCGGAGGCAACACATTTTTAGGGAGTTAAGGAAAACGCCAAGTACTGTGAGCAAGGAACTACCTGCATGTCATGTGAAGCAAAATGTCCAAGTCAGCAAAGCAGCACAAAAAAGGAAAATACATTAAGGCTACATAGTCTGTTTTTTCTGTTTTGTACATCACGTAAATAAACTTGCAACCCTACCATAGTTCAGTCTGTTGATCTATGTGTAGATACAGTGCAGTGGTATTTCTTTCTAAGAGTTCACTTACTACCTTTCTTTGGGCGGAAGATGAGTTTGTTTCGGGCCATATGTATGGCAATAAGAGCCAACAGAACGGAAATGAAAGGAATGAGGAAACCCAGGTTTTTTGCCACAGATTGCTGAATGTAGGCGATCCCCAAGAAGACAACCATAGAGTTCAGGTTCACCAGCCAGTATAGCCTGAGGGGTTTAAAATTGGCATCTTTATTAAATCTTTATTGCAAACATATTAAAACATATGGCTAGATGATTTATAGTGCTAGATCAAATCAAATAGTATATACAAGCATACTAACTATTTCTTAGTTCAGTACATTTTGGAGTGAAATCATTACCAGTTGAAAAAAGACAGTATCTGGTGCTGGTCATAGCCTTGAAGGTGATAGGCACCTAATGGGCAAAGGATGGCTCGGATGCCACCAATACCAAGAGCAGCAGATAGGAGCCCTGTGTAGAAGAGAGTATGTTGCTCCTGTGGCTCAAGGTGGTGAACGGTATGGTGCGTGTCAATATAAAAATCTTCAAAGGGAAATGCAACTATAGGGAGCATGGCAGTTCCTGTAGGAAAGAAAGCAGCAGTCCTACAATTACTATTATATCCAGCAAATGCATTCTAAGATGAAATCTTGTGATTCAGTGAAATATAATGTCACTATATTATATTATATATTTTACCAAGTGAATTGCCACAAAATCTCTGCTGTTTTCAGCCTAAATACACAGAATTCCTTCGGGAGGTTTGTTGCTGATGTTCACATATGCATAGATCTAAAGATTCTACAAATCTTTACGAACTTTTCATATTAAACACATTTAAAAGTAGTGCTCACAATTGTCACTAAAAAAACATCTTTCAGTAGATGCTTACCTAGGAAATGAAGTAGAGCGCAAAGATAGAGAACTTTAGTCCTCTCCAGACACGTCTCTGCAAACCAGCCCACAAGAACAGGTGTGAGTGTACTGGCTCCCACAAAACACAGGTTCACAGTTGCTGCTTGGTAATGGTCATAACCCAGCTTGATCGTGCAAAAAAGGATCATATTGCAGACTATCCCAAAGAAGGTGAATCTCTCGAATAACTCCACAAAAAGAATACAGATAATCACCTGTAGCTTTTTTCGAGACTTCTGAGACTTATATGGGGTAAACATCCCATTTGGACGGTAAGAAGTGGAGATCCTTTGTAGTAAGTGGCTGTCATGAAGACCAGGAACATTCAGGGCCACCATGCTGAGTCTTGAGCTGCTCCTTTGAAAGTGTTTTCAGGCACTGGTCTTCCTATCTCTCCATCCTGGAAAACAGGGTGAGTAATTTCACACCCCTATGTAAAGTCTTGTGCATGTAAACTTATGTTTTCAGTGGAAGGAGCGAAGTAATCTGCACGTGCCACGCTGAACTTGCTCTGAGAGTTCAGAGTAATGTTTACCGTTTATTTTCATTACCAGTGTAAGACCTTACACTAGTGTTGGTTTCAGGCAGAAGCTTATTAGAGCAGCGGACATCACACCAGTTTGATGGTATGAACTTTGATGACGAAAGTGTTGTCGGCAATGTGTGAAGTGTTTCTGTAATGAGTTTTTTGTTGGCTCTTGATTAAATACTTACATAAAGTCAAGATCTATCAAGATCCCTGCTGTGATGGAGGGTGATTTTATGTATTCTGTTCTTTAAATGCATCTACTTTACTGACTTTCTTTTCAGTATCCTGCATACTTAAATAATGTAGATATATAAAACAACAAGAAAATCATGCAACAAATGTTTTATGTTATTTTAAAGTCAGCAACATTAAGACTAAAATTTGTATTTTGCTAGCATGATTGAAATGAGTTTATTTAAGTTAATTCAACCTTTAAAGATTGTAAATGTCTGCAGCATGTCATGTGCTAGTGTGAAAGTCTCTGTGTGTTGTGGGTGTTGTGCTTTCTGAGGACACTCTGGCACAATTAGATAGAGGGCATGAAGTTTGAATTCACTGTTACTCACTGTTAACTGTTTATTTAAGAGACCCAAGATGGTGCCCATGTTTTTACATGCCAGTACCACTAGAGTTTAATATATTTAATTCTAAATTGATTAGAAGATGAATATTTTGTTGTAAGATTGCCGTCAGGTAAAAACATGGACATATTTGTGTACATATAATTAGCATGTTTGGGAATAATTGGCAAAGGACATATGTAAATCATTATTTAATTAGTCTGTTTTATAGAAGATTTAAATAATTTGTCAATTCAGTGAAAAGATGTCCTTTTGAAGTTTAGCTCCTTTGTTATTGTTTGTAGTTGCCTTTGGCTTCTTGCCACTTGGCATCAACTGCTCACTGTTCTAGATGGCTGCAGTGTTCTAGGCTTGAAAATTTCTGCCTGAGCTCACCAATTATGAAGAGAGAAAGGGCCACACTGGTGGTGCTGACTGGGTGTGAATGGTGCTCTAAGCTAGTAAAGCTGTGTTGAAAAGAAAAAGGAAACCAGTAAGAGTAAAAGAATACCAGCTCTGTGTGATGCATCAGTGAATGAGCCTGCAGTTTGGTCACCATGGATCCCACCCTGCATTTCATCATGAACCTGAAGCACTTGCATCAAGTTATTTTAGTATATTTTCATTGGCTTATATTTATGGCATGCAGTGCAATCTATGATGTAAGAAAATTAACACCAGACAATCCACCATGACTTTAGATTATTACACTAATTCAACTTCGTGCTAGTTGCTGACTTTCCATTGAAATTCCTGAGGTTTTCACTAGGCGGCACTGTTTGAGTTGTTATGGATAAAGAAAGACATGGTCCATGACATCTGGCATTAATAAAATGTATTTAAAGAAATAAGATGCATGTGTATGTGGTTTTTAGATGAATTTATTAATATATATCCTTGCTATATAGTCATCATTTAATATCATTTATGGTCTTCATTTAATGTTAGCAGTCGTTATGTTAGGGGTTAAAAACAGTAGTGCAAGTGGTCATTATCAAGCTCATGCAATTTCCAAACTCGTAGATGAGTTTCCAACTATTTGATCGTATTGCATGAATAGAAAGCTCTTTCATGTGCTTGACCTGTGCTCCAAAGCTCTGTATCTTTTGAGGCTTTAATTGAAAACTCTTAAACACTTGATTACACTAAACACTGTGCCTGGTTAGAACAAGAGTTCTTTACTGAAGTGTTGCCTGGAGTCTGGTAAGGAATGCAATTTCACCTCTAATGAACCTAACAATTAGTGTAGTCACTTCTTTAAGGACACTACTATAAAGACGAGCTTCCGGTATTCCTATTTGTCAATGTATGTTGTTATTTATGTATTAGCATAGAATAGCTTAGCATAACACGTGTCTCAAGAAACATAAGCCCTCAGTAGAGTGAGAGTAAGACAACACAGAATTAAAAGACCAACACATTCTAAAGCATCCACTTTCATCTTTGCTCTTGAGTGGTTTCCTTGGTTGTAAATAGACTCGACCATAGAGACTTAAACAGCTCTGTCAGGGAACACTAGCAAGAAAAAGCCCTCCTCAGCATCTTCCATTGGGCCGCTCGCATCTTATTGCTCAGTTGGACACAGAGAAATACAGATCACTTCCCTGAGGTGGGATAGCCGTGAAAGGAGCGAGGGTGCTAATTAGCGAGGTGGCTTTTGGTTCGCAGTGCAAAACGGGCTGTGCAGATGTATGGGGCAAAGGGATTAGGCAGTTCGCGGGGGTGGTGCACGCCCAGTGCCTTTCTCTGCTGCTGGAAACTTGGACAGTGAGGTAGAGCAGCCCCGGGATGTTAAGCCACAGGGGTGCCAAAGGGGTTGTTGTGTGGGGTGACAATGGTGCTCTCTCAGCCCAGACGGTAGATGTGATAGGGGAGCTAATGTAGCTTTACAGCCAAGCCTCCGGCTACACAAACAGAGGTGAGGGTGAGGAATAATGAACTAGGATTAAAATACTGCACCTAAGACATAAATGGATGATATACCATGCATTGAATTTGCTTTTAAAAACCTAGGACATAGACCTACATGTATTTTACTTTACCTGAGTGGATTTCATTGTCTAGAAAACTCAGGAAACCCTCATTACTATTGAATTCCTCAATGAAATTCATGCAAACAGTGTAATGATAAAGGTACACAGGTTAAACATGTAATTTCTGTGGCAGTGTCTCCTCACTCCTCATAAAATATCTCCACGCTCTTGTCTGAGAAGGTTAGCTCCCAATCAGGGAGGAGGAATGCCATTGAATTTGGACCTTTTTTGTGTGCGACACTCTTTTGTGCCTGAGCTGAAGAAATCCATTGTGCAGATGGACGCCCTGAGAAAGAGCGAGCTCAGAGCTGTTGTCTGGAGATGCTTCTGCACAGCCTTGGAGGCCTGAATGGGGTGAATAGCGTCGGAAAAGGCCAAACCAAAGCAAGACAATACCATGGGCCGGCTTTGAAGATTAAGAAATTAGTGATGGAGAGGAGGGGGTGTAGTTAGAAGTGTTGTGTCATTGTTTTGCATATGCATATGTCTTTTTTGAAGATGTGTTAAAGTGCTTTGTGTCATTCAGCAAAAAAAATCAAGATTCTCTGTACTGTCACTCAGAAATAATCTGTCAACTTTATTCTTTTGGTACATTGAAGGGATAGTGTAGCACTGGAATGGGCTAGTACAAGTGCCTTATGAGCCTAATTCACTCCATAAGCTTTTGCACAGCCCTTAACTCTTTCTTGTATGAATTTTGAGCCACTATATCAAAACCTATGGATGGTTGTGCTCTCAGCTGAATTCTGTCCATGTGAAGGTTAAAAGATTTAATTTGCCCACTATTAATTGGCAGCAAAATGTTGCTGTTTTATCTGGAATGTTTGCTATAAATGCTGTAAAATGCTTTCTCTTCTCATATTCAAACAGATGAATGCCACTATCTGGCATTTAGGCTTTGCTGCTCCCCTGTTGCTAGGAAACCTCACTCTATTGGTTCAGGTCCGTACCCATTCTGGGCTACCTTTTTCACCACATTTTTGTCTAATTGAAGACAGCTTACATATGAGATGAAAACAATTAAGGCTTTGAATACTTTGTTGTTTGTCAGGGCCATACTGCTTACTGGCTTGCCAATTTTGTAGACTAAAGTCAACATCTCATTTGAACCATTTAGAACATTTAGATAGTAGCCCATTTTAAATGCACACATCAGCTCAAAGTGGAACTTTAAATGTTACCTTTTCATTGAGAGAAACTACCAATTGACTCTGGTGTTATGGTTTGGTTTCATACTCTGTAACCTTTTAACTGTGCTGGAGAGAACTTGGCTGGCACATTACAGCTGTGAAAGATTCTCATCTAATTACCCTGAGCTCAATGTCATGGACACAGAGAACTGGCCAATCAATATACATTAATTAGGTAGAGTTAACGAATCGTCCCTTTGATGGATGCTTTAGAAATAAGAGACATGTTCTTGTGCAGTTTTTTAGCCTATTTAGAAAATATAAATGGATTTTTTCTTAACTATGTGGAAATCTATTACATTGGATACTATTATTTTCTATAGAATAATTGACCTTTTTGGATACATAAGAAAATTCCTGGCATAATAGGAATAATCATCTATTATCTAATAATGATTTGTTTATCACAGTTGACACTACACACTACTGTTACATGCTACGAAATTTACTACAGTGGACACCATATTCTATACCAGATATTTATTTAATACATAATGTGCTACAGTTGATTCTTATTGTTATTGACACCTTTTACATATAAGTATTGAGATTTGAGTTTGAGACAGTCTGTCTACGTGTGTCATCTCTCCTCTCCCCCATTGAGTGTCCTAGACGCGAGTCTGGGCTTGGCTCTGTCACTGGGACTCAGATGAAAGGCCTCTCAGTCCCTGCTCTCCTCTTTTCTCTCACAGGATTCAGGGAACCTGATGTCATTTGGAAGTACTTTGATTTAAAGCTTCTGTGTAAGCTTCTGAAGGGGCGTTTTGTTCTGAGGCTGGTATGTAGAGAGCTCCACGCTGCAGCGGACACCACCACTCTCAGCTCCGAGAAGGATGAATTTAGGAAACAGGGCTCACAGGGCTGTCTGTATTATGTTTGCACAATGACAGTTAATCTTCATAAAGTATGAATGGTAACCAGGGCTTGCAAACTGTTGGTGCGAACAATGGCGCTCTGGGGTTTTGAATGTTGATTCAGCATCAGAAAGTCCGAAGGAGCTCTGATGTTAATTTGTCTTTTCAGATTTGTGCTGGAACTGCAAAGCTGGGCTGTGAAAAACAAATGTCAAATTGAAGCACATTTGTATGACTATAGTGATTTTTCTATAGAAGGCTTTCTATGTAGATGACACTGCATTGATGTCAGTGAAATCAACAATGAAAATGATTGTTAAAATAAGCATTATCTCTTATTAAACATGGGCTAAATACCCATTTAAGCAGATCCAACCTCTAAACAATAATTAATGAAATATATTTCAAGCTGTTTTCACTTTCCACATGTGCCACAAACATTGATTTTACTGGTTGTATTTCTGAAGACCAGATCATTCAGCTGTGTGTCAATAATGCTGGCAGCACCATGCAAGCTCAGGGGTCATGGAAACTATGTCATAGCTCAATAATTTCTGTGGTGATGCTGAGATTTTGTCTGTAAACCAGGTTTAAGGTTTAGATTAGTTTTTAGAGCCTAGGTTAATACACTGTTTATTAATATAAAGTCTTAGCCTTAGCCAAACTCTAATAAAGAGCTGATTATGTGATATTTAATTGAATTTTTAAAAATTCAGAACTGTATATGTAATCCAGTTGTAGGGTTCCTGACATTCCAGCCTATTTACATGTTGATTCATGTTGCTCTTAAAGCCAGTGTTGAGTTTCTGTGGAGATCAACATTTGTAAGCCATTCAAGCTTAATAATCAATAACCAGCTAAGGGAAAGGTAACACCAAAATGAGTGCTTGTCATGCCACAATAGAGAGAGCGGCAAAACAAAGGCGAACATTACACTGTATGTTTGTATTTACATTTTTTTTTATAAAGTTATGACAAAAAATAGGTAACCTCAATTGACAGACTTTGTAGCTATTAATAAAGTAAATTAATGATTTGTAAAAAAAAAAAAAAAGACAAATTAAAGTAACTTGTTTAAAAGCCCATTAATTTATTGTCATATTCTTCCTTTCATTTATAGAATAGAGGTAAACTTTGCTAGAGCTGTGGTGCTCATGTAACCTAGCACCTTACAGAATAAAGAAACTGGAAAAGAAGAAACAGTAAGCAAAAGGTAAATTTGTCTACTCTCACAAGGTCTGATATTTACTTCATTTTGTTTACATTTGTTGATGTGAAAAACATCAGTGCACTTCTCCTCTTTCTGAATGTTCTGAATGAAAAGAAGCCTTTCCTGGAGTCTCTTGCAGGACAAGAGACAGCAGGAAATTAATGTATTTGCACTAAACTGGTAATATGGATCTTTTTTTCTTGGAGAAACACATTCTCTCTCTCTCTCTCTCTCTCTCACACACACACACACACATACACATACACATACACATGCACATACTCTCACACATTTGCACAACGTCTGCTTGGGTGTAGCAGCAGTTAGTGGGCCCCCTGGAAACATGCAATCTAAAAGTGAAGTGCAGACGCTGCATAAATTAAAGATAATCCTTGGTAAATTATGCAAATGTATTCGCATGGCCTCTAGAACATAGTAGATTTAGGGTCCCTTTTGTGGATGTAAATGAACTTTTCTCTTATAACTTCATAACTTTTCCCAACATTCAGTTTTACTCAAATTCAGAACTCACATTTAAATATAATTCCTGCAATTCTTGCGTTATTACAGTGTTATGGTTCATAAATCTTTTATTTTGACCTCGTTCTATTATTGTGGTCCTACTGTAATGTCAGTTTTGACATTGTAAAAATTATATAAACAAAATTCCTCATCCAGATCAACACTGACCAGTCCATCCCACTGAATTGTGCTTTTACTGAGCATGTGACCGATGTTCCCTTACACTTAAGGACTGTTTTATGAACTTTTTAACATGACTCACTATTTAGTGCTAAACAAACAAACAACATGCAGAATTAAGGAGTAGCGCAAGACAATCACCCTGCACAAAATCAACAATGTAGCGATTTCTAGACACTCTTCAGTTTTGCTGATCATTCATCCAGGAATGCTATTCAATCCCAGTTTTTCAAACCACTTCAAACCCAAACACACACAATGTTGCATTGCACGGATATACACCTCATTTTCAGGGTCACCAATGATCCAATGGTTGCCATTTATTTAACCTGTCCCTAAAGTCAAAAGGTCACACGTCTTAGCAACGAAACACTTTTTTTCCCCTCCGATCATCAGTGCACAGCCAGAAAACACTGTGATTGCTTGGAATATTCATTTGTTAAATGGTTTAGTTTTTTTCTTTAGACATACCCACTTTGTTGACTGATAAGATATTTAAGACACCATATTTATTAATTTTTTTATCTTAAATGATCAAGTATATTTTTAATCTGCCGATCTTGTTATGTCGTGTGGATGAAGTAGGCTTTTATAATGGAGCGGTAATGCACAATATTATGTAGAGTACAACAAAGTCAAACTTTGTTAATGTGTGCACTTGTGTCGAGTGTAAGTGTGTAGCAGTTGATAGGGGGCGCTATCTCTCTCTCGCTCTCTCCCTCTCTCTCTCTCGCTCTCTCTCTCTCTCTGTCGCTCTCTCTCGCTCTCTCTCTGTCGCTCTCTCTCTCCCTCGCTCTCTCCCTCTCTCGCTCTCTCTCTCTGTCGCTCTCTCTCTCTCCCTCTCTCGCTCTCTCCCTCTCTCTCTCTCGCTCTC
>JAVGVS010001533.1:0-19107 GCA_032718565.1 Distichodus sexfasciatus
ATAATAAACTTAATTAATTAATCTATTGATTATTGTAAATTTAATGTTAATTAAATTCACAATACTTTTTAGGTGCAAGTAATTTTATGAGACTGATTACTAAAAGATAAAGACACTGTGTGTTAGCAACATAGTGGTACCCTATGCCAGGACCTACAATAGACTCGGATCATTTCCAGTTTAACATCAACTTAAGCCAGAGGCCACATACCCGTAGAGGCATTCTTTCAGTTGCAAGCTCAATATTTGATCCTTTTGGGTTTCTTGCTCCTCTCATTCTCTCAGCCAAGCACTTACTGCAGGAGCTCTGCCAGAGAGGCCTTGGATGGGATGAACCTTTGTCCAAGGTGCCATTAAACAAATGGCTGGAATGAATCAACAGCCTGGAGAAGGTCAAGGACTTTAAAGTTGCATGCTGCCTGAAACCAAGAGGGTATGGAACAATACGATCTGCCAAAGTGCATCACTTTGCTGATGCCAGTGAGAGTGGCTATGGCTCAGTAAGCTACATAAGGCAAGTTAACTGTCATAATGCAATTCATGTCAACTTCATCCTAAGAAAGTCTAGAGTCATCCCGTTAAAGCATATCACAGTGCCACTGTTGGAGCTAGCTGTGGCGGCATTGCTGGTGAAGGTGGACAAAATGCTGAGGAGGGAATTACATATAGACTTAAAGACCTCTGTTTTCTGGACTGACTGTCAAACAGTGCTGAAGTACATTGCAAATGACCAGGCAAGATTCAAGATCTATGTTGCCAACAGAGTCTCTCTGATTTGGGAAAACACAGACCAGTCTCAGCATCAGGACTTCCAACAGAATGCGTGATAGCTTTTTCCCACAAGCCATCAGACTCTTGAACACACTACCTGTGCTCACACTCCCCCCCACACACACCCGGACTGTGAACTAACTCTGTTGCACCTCTGCACTTTACACCTCACCGTTGCTGTGATGAGCATGCTGCTATACGGACTTTCATGTTGCACTGAAACTCTCTCTGAAAAAAGATGTATAAAAATAAGAATAACGTCTATATTTACAAACTGTACAGTATTACTATTGCTACTACATTGCCATAATATTTACACAATTTTTGCACTGCCTCTACTATTTGCACAACCGTTAAACATGTATATATCACTGGTCACTTTTTAACTAACTATATCTGCACAAATTATTGAAAAGTATTGCACAGAATGGTTCTCCAATGCTGTTATATCTGTACAAACTTAAATTTAAGTCAGACTTTTTAAGAATACACTTCTATTAATAGACTGGGTATCGAAATCTTTCATATTGAAAACTGGCACTAACTTCGTGCACATTCAATTTAAAAAAAGTCAATTTCCACTTCTAGCTTAAAATGTATATTTTGTATCCTATTTATATATTGTTTATTCCATGTGCCCTATCTGTTCTTTGTTCTCTATTTCTTGTTGCACTGTGTAAACTGGAGCCACGTCTTCTCGTCTCTCTGTATATCTGTACAATATATAGAAGAGATGACAATAAAGTTTACTTTGACTTTGACTTTGGTTATGCCCCACAGGTAGGATGTGAGCTAGATGATTTGATGCAGCATATCCCCAGAGTTGAGAGAGTGGTAATTGGTGCAGACTTTAACGGACATGTTGGTGAAGGGAACAGAGGTGATGAGGAAGTGATGGGCAGGTTTGGTATCCAGGATAGGAACAAAGAGGGACAGATGGTGGTAGACTTTGTGAAAAGGATGGAAATGGCTGTTGTAAATACTTTCTTCCAGAAGAGGCAGGAACATAGGGTGACTTATAAGAGTGGAGGGAGGAGCACACAGGTGGACTACATCTTATGTAGACATCATAATTTGAAGGAGATTAGTGACTGCAAGATAGTGGTAGGTGAGAGTGTACGAGACAGCACAGGATGGTGGTCTGTAGGATGAAATGGATGGTGAGGAAGATGAAGAGAACAGAGGTGGAGCAGAGGACCAGGTGGTGGAAACTGAAAAAAGAAGAGTGTTGCGAGGTTTTCAAGGAGGAGTTGAGCCAGGCTCTTGGTGGCCAGGAGGTGCTCCGAGATGACTGGACAGATACAGCTAATATGATTAGGGAGACAGGTAGGAGGGTACTTGGTGTGTCATCTGGAAGGAGTAAAGTAGATAAGGACACTTGGTGGTGGAACGAAAAAGTCCAGGAGCATATACAGAGAAAGAGGTTAGCTAAGAAAAAGTGGGACACAGAGGACTGGGGAGAATAGACATGAGCACAGGGAGATGCAGCATATGGTGAAGGTAGAGGTGGCAAAGGCCAAACAAAGGACGTATGATGACCTGTATGCTAGGTTGGAAAGTAAGGAAGGAGAGAATGATTTGTACAGGTTGGCAAGGCAGAGGGATGGAGATGGAAAGGATGTGCAGCAGGTTAGGGTGATTAAGGATAGAGATGGAAATGTACTGACAGGTGCCAATTGTGTGATGGGAAGTTGGAAAGAGTACTTTGAAGAGCTGATGAATGGAAAATGAGAGAGAATGTAGAGTAGAAGAGGTGACTGTTGTGGATCAGGAAGTAGCTGAGATTAGTACGGATGAAGTGAGGAAAGCTTTGAAGAGGATGAAGAGGAAGTGGATATGGAAGTGTCTAGGAGAGGTGGCAGTAGAGTTTTTGACTAGGTTGTTTAACAAGATCTTGACGAGTGATAAGATGCCTGAGGAATGGAGGAAAAGTGTTCTGGTGCCGATTTTTAAGAACAAGGGAGATGTACAGAATTGTGGCAACTACAGAGGAATAAAGCTAATGAGTCTGTAGGATTACAAATTTAAGAAACTGTTTAAAATATGCTGATCTTATGTTCTGACATAGCATCACATGAAAACCAAGTATCGGCGTAACAGACCACGTCATCTAAGTAGACGGCACACCCCTCCAACCCCGCAACGACCCTATTCATGAGTCACTGAAAGGTCGAAGGAGCATTACGTAAACCAAAACTCATTCTCGTATAAGAGTACAACCCGGAAGATATGAAGTAATGAATGCAGACACCTCCTGTGCTCTCGGTGTTAGCGGTACCTGGTAATACCCCTTTAACAAATCAAATTTACTAACAGCGAGCACTACCAACCTGATCCACACAATCTTCAATACAAGGTAATGGAAAGGAATCAGGCTTTGTCAAAGCATTAACCTTTCTATAATCTATACAAAATCTATAGGTATCATCTGATTTTTAACCAGCAAACATGGTGATGCCCAACTAGAATATGACAGTTTAGCTAGGCCATTATCGAGAAGATATTGTACACTGGCCTCCATACTTTTACACTTTTCTAGAGGTATCCAATAAAACCTCTGCCTAACTGGACGGGCACCTTGTGTGTCAATGTCATGCTCGATTAGATTCGTACAGGTTGGAGTGTCAGAAAACAAAGACGAAAACTCAAAAATTAAAACCTTTAATTCATCACGCTGTTCCCCACTTAAATGCCCCAACAGGCTATCTAGCTCAGCCAGCTTCTGTGTGTTATTCAAACGCCCCTGTAAAACTGCATCGTCAGGAACAGACCCCATCCTCAGCTGCCACCTGTGATATGTTCGGCGGCCCCTCCACAATGACCAGTCCCACAGGACGCTCAGTAGTATCGTCCGCCACCCCCGACGAAGCGGAAGCGGAATAATACGGCTTCAGCAAATTAACATGGCAAAGTTGCGTTGACCTCCTGCGTTCGGAAGTGGACAACAAATAATTGGTCCCCGAAACTTGACGCACTATCATGAAAGGAACTGAGGACTTCGCAGTTAACGGTGAGCCTGGGACAGGCAGCAACGCCACCACTCGATCACCTGGATTAAACACCCTGGCCTCCGCCCTGCAATCGTACAGCTGTTTCATTTTCTTTTGAGCCTCACTCAGATGTTCACTAGCCATTTTCCAAGACAAAAATAACTTACGGCGAAAACCACTAACGTAATCTGCTAAACTAGCAGAGGGTTTTGACTGGTCCAATTCTGTGTTCAAGACAGACAAAGACGGTCGCACTTTATGTCCAAAAACTAAGTTATTGGGACTAAATCCAGTGCTTTCCTGAATAACCCCACACGAAGCCAACAAGAGCCATGGTAAAGCCTCTTCCCAATCCCTCTTCATTTCAACACAGTAGACACATAACAGGGATTTTAATGTGGCATGAAAATGTTCCAGTGCCCCCTGACTTTGAGCATGATAGGCACTACTCAAGTTGTGCTTCACACGCAACAGTTTCAGAGCCGTCGCAAACGTCTTGGAAGTAAAGTTTGAACCCTGGCCGCTCTCGATTACCTTCGGGATCCCAAAAACAGAAATAAACTGTGACAAACACTTCATAATGGATTTTGTGGTTATTGCCCTTAAGGCATATGCAGCAGGAAAACGTGTCGCCTGGCACATTACTGTAAACAGATATACACACCCAGTCTTAGACGGAGTTAAAGGACCAACACAATCAATAATGATGTATTCGAACGGTGTGCCCATGGACTCAGGGCTGTAGGGGTGTTTTCACAAACCTCACTACATCCCGCTTAATTTGTGGCCAATAAAAATGTCGTAATATAGATTGTAGGTCTTTTTAACACCAAAATGTCCAGACTCTATCCCGTGCGCTGTTTTCAAAACTAAATGACGATACTTATCAGGTACCACAACCTGCATCACCTAATCTGCCACATCAGGCTCAACACAAGGTAACCACTTCCGAAGCAACAGACCATTCTGCACAAGGTAACCCTTACTTGGATCCGCCGAAGCCAAAGCAAAGAATTTCTCCAGACTCTGATCTTTTCCCTGTGCTTCAACCAGCTCATTATACAACAAAGGTACAGGTAATTCAGGAACAAACAAGCCAGCCACAGACATCTCAGACACATCCAATGGTGACTCTACCTGCGCACGAGCCATTGCACGCATCACAGCGCAGGCGGTAAACACCTCTGGAAAGTCTTGCAGACACTTATCTGGCTCCGCTGATGGCAAAGATATGGCTGTAACCACAGGCGGTGGAGACACTAAACACCCACCCAGATTGTTGCCTAAAATGATATATCATCCACAGGAAGAGAGGGTCTCACGGCAATAGTAACCTCACCATTTACAAATCCTGAAAATAACTGAACTTTGTGCAAAGGCACAGCAAATGTCTGAAGACCAATTCCACAAATTAAAACTAATTTCCCCGTATCTGATACGGAGGAAAATGGCAAAACCGAAGCACAAATAAAGCTTACTGAGGCTCCTGTGTCCCTTAATATTTTTACCGGGACTTTGTGTACATCTCCTACCAATGAAACAAAACCATCACTAATAAACGGCGCGTAGTCCGACACGTCAGACACCACAGATTGTACACATTTATCACCAACCACCAGTTCAGGATTTTCGTTCTCACCTACATCAGGCTGAACACAATTGAAAACCTCCAAACTAGACAACTGAACTACATCGGACACAACAGCGCCACAAAAGAAGCGCAACCAACAGCTTTAGCCTTATTTCGTGCAAGTAACACTGGGCACTCTTTCTTCCAATGTCCTACTTGCAAAAACAATAATTACATTTATCACCAACAACCCCAGTCTTCCGTATTTTATTTTTTTTACCGGATAATCAAATTTAAATGAGGGGCCAACATTAACACAACCTGAGTGATATTCCTTACGATCATACTCATAACGCGAAGAAGGACATTCTCACATTTTGTTTTGTGCGTCAAAACAAAGCCATCGGCGAGAACAGCAGCCTCCGCCACAGTCTTCATGCTCATTAACATAGGTAGCAATTCTCTCGGGCAAAATATTCCTAAACTGTTCCAAAATCAGCAAATCACACAGCGCATCAAATGTTTCCACACTCTCAGCGGCGAGCCAACGATTAAATAAACTAGACAAGTCTCTAGCCACTTCAGCGTGGGTTTGTTTTTCGCTTTTTTGCCAATTTCTAAAACGTCGCCAATAAGCTTCGGGAATAAGTTCGTAACACTTTAAAACAACTTGCTTTACCATGTTATAATTTCTCCTATCAGCAGGTGTCAAAGCCACAAACGCGTCCTGTGCGCGGCCGACCAATACCGTTTGTAAAAGTATGGTTTTGTCCTCATCATCCCAATTCTGATCACCGGCTATACTCTCAAACAAGGAGAAAAATATATCTGGATCTCGTTCGTTAAATTTGGGCAGGAACTTAATCATACCAGCTAGGCTTGACTTAGAGGTATTTCGCTCGACTTTACCCTCAGCAAGCAGCCTTAGCCTAGTTCTTTCTACATCTCGTTCCTGCTCTTGGTTCTTAAGCTTTTCCAATTCCAACAAGCGGTCTTTCTCTTTTTCTTGTACTTCCAGTCGTTTTTGCTCAATTTCCTTCGCCAATTTCTTTTGCTCAAATTCCAAATTCTTTTGCTCCAATTCTAATTTCTTTTGCTCCAATTCCATCTGCATTTTCAACAGTTGTTTTTGTTGTTCAAAACTTAAATCACTCGATTTAACAGGCTGCATAGTAACGTTAGACTCAGGAATATTGGCAGTAACTTGTATTTCTGAACTAGGATTAATTGGTGTTACCCCAGGCAAAACCTGCTTCTCTTTTAAGAATTCCCGAACAAAATCTACTAATTGTTCTTTCTTGGCGGATTTAGGTAATGATGTCAACTCGATCACATAATACTCGGCCACTTTCAACAACTGCTCCTTAGTTAACGCTACCAACAAACTTTCGGACGGAGCTTCTAAAAAGTTCTCCAACGCGCTCATTTCGACACTTTAATCTGCGACAACAATTAATAGTCAACCTGTGGTAACTTTCCTTTCACAAATGAATACTCGACTACAAAAATAGTTGAGCAACCTTTTATATGCATGCAGTAATCTTAACACAGATGGCAGGAGCTACACAGCACATGTTCAGGCTTGTTAACAGAAAAACTAACTCACTTCCTCAAAGACCGGAAAAACTCCTGCCACATACACTTTCCAAAAACTATACAGTTTACCCACTAGAGGGCGACATCAACCCATACTTGTAATTAAACATGACTAAAAAAAATACACATTACAATATCCCTCCCCCTCAAAGTTTACAACTATTTCACAGAGGTACCACAGTTCCAATTGCAACAACTAACTACACCTTCTTCCAGAACTCAGGTGCAGTTTCCCGTACCTCTTCCTTAAAGGTTCAGTCTATTAGGAGGTTTGCGGGTGCGCTGTGATCTGCGCACAACTCCAGGTGAAACCTGTGTCACGGCTTGTTCAGAAGGATTGGGAGGATCTGGTGGTATGGGTCTAACAGGCATGGACGTCTCCACTTCTGCAGGAGACATGGCCATCTCTGTGTGCGGGGTCCTTTCTGGCTCAGTCACTGGTACATTCTCCATTTCCGGGAAATGACTTTGCGCCGGCAAGCTGGTGTCAGCAAGATTCTCAGAGCCCCCAACATGTCGTATTCTCACATGATCCACGTATCTGCGCACCACCTGTCCATCTGCCTGGCATTGTCCACAGGATCCATTTTTGGCCACCATACGTAGGATCTCACCAAACTTTTCATCCGCGACACCCCCGGATGTGCCTCATGCACTTCCTCTATGATCTGTGAACGGCCCGGGGGTGGTACCACAACTCTTGCATCCCAAAAAATGCAGCTGGTCTGCAGGCTCAGTTCTAGCTTCCTTTTTGCATAATGTCTCAGCTCCTCCCTCTCAAGGACACTGGGCCACCCATGCAACAGATAAGTCTTGACTTGCGACAACACCGGGTCCCTCTCAGTCCACTGTCTGATTTGCTTAGCCTGCACTGGTATGTCAGCTAGCCATTCCATTGAAAACACAGTTTCTGGAGGCACCTGTGCAACAGCAGAAAGGTCAGGCAAAGGCAACCGACTCAGGGCATCTGCATTCGCATTATCCACGCCCATTCTGTACATAAGCTTGTACTGATAGGCCGACAAAGTGAGCGCCCGGCGCTGTACTCTGGGCGAGGCCTGTGGTGAAATGCCTTTCGTCTCCCCAAACATACTAAGTAGGGGTTTGTGGTCAGTAAAAACTGTAAACGGCCGACTATAAAGATACTGGTGAAACCGTTTCACAGCAAAAACAACAGCCAGACCCTCCTTGTCCAACTGTGAATACCCCTTTTCTGCTGCACTCAAAGTACGAGAAGCAAAGGCAATAGGCTGTTCCGACCCATCATCCATTTTGTGAGCAAGGACCACCCCCACTCCATAAGGAGAGGTGTCACAGGACAGTGTGATCACTTTGTCAGGATCAAAATGGACCAACAGTCTTTCAGAGTGTAGCAGCTCTTTCACTTCCTTGAATGCCTGCTCTTGCTCATTTTCCCAGTGCCATGCAGTGTCGCTCCGCAAGAGCTTGTACAAAGGAGACAGCACCTTTGAGAGGTCAGGCAAAAATTTACCGTAGTAATTTACCATGCCCAAAAATGACCTGAGTTCAGTGATGCATTTAGGGCTTGGGGCATCTCTTATAGCCCTGACTTTGCCCTCCACTGGCTTAAGTCCTTCTGCTGTTATTTCATGACCCAGGTAAGTCACGCTTGGTGCAAGGAACACACATTTTTGCCGCTTTAGCCTTAACCCGGCTCCTGAAAGTCTCTCCAAAATTTTTCCAAATTTGCCAGATGTTCCCCCTCAGTGGCTCCTGTAATTAATATATCATTCAGGTATACAGCCACCTGCTGAATACCTTGCAACACTATAACCATAGTCCTTTGAAAAATTGCTGGACTGGATGCGACACCAAAAACTAGGCGGTTATATTTGTGAGTGTTAATGGTGACATATTCTTTAGAGTCTTCCTCAAGTAGCAGCTGTTGATAAGCCTGACTCATGTCAAGTTTTGTGAAAAATTTACCTCCAGCCAGAGTAGCAAACAGGTCTTCCACTTTTGGCAGTGGGTATTCATCCAGCGTCGAAACTTGATTTACAGTGAGTTTATAGTCCCCACATATTCTCACAGTTTTGTCTGGTTTTAAAACTGGCACAATAGGAGCTGCCCACCTGGAAAATTGTACTGGCTCAATAATGCCCAGTCTCAATCTCGAATGTAATGTCCTTCCCGTTCACTTCAACAGTAGCATAATAAGGTTCAGGAGGAAGATCAGCAGTCCGTATCCCAAACATATTGTAAGCACATGCCGCGTCCTCCTCTTCACATTCCAGATGATTTGTTGCCGCCCGAAACTGTTGAGCACTTTTCTGCCCGGGGTTACGTTTAACTTTAGAGCTCTTGCACTGTCTAGCCAGATGTCCCACTTTTTAACAGGAATGACAAACACTGTCCTTGAACTTGCACTCATTTGCATAATGTTTACCCCCACAGCGAAAACATTCAACTTTCTTAAGCTGCTTGCCAGACTCTCTCCGTACCTGGTGCACTGCTGCTGTCTGTGAAACCCCATGTCCCTTCTGGATGTCTTTTGCATTGTTGTCAGCCATTTCCATACCCTGAGAATTATCAAAAGCCTTCTTGAAGGTTAATGGCGGCGTCTCTCCCAGCAACCATCTTTGAATAGCCTCATTATTAATGCCACAAACTAGTCTGTCCCGAAGCATGTCATCCAACACTGCTCCGAAATCCCAATGCTCCGACAATTGCCTTAGCTCCACCACGAAGTTAGCCACCGACTTTCCTTGTCTTCTGAAGTGGCTGTGGAACTTGAATCGCTGGACTATCACCGAGGGTTTAGGGTTGTGGTGGTTCGCCACAAGCTGGACGAGCTCATCGTATGGAATCTCTCCCGGTTTCCGCGGCGTGGCTAAATTCCGTATCAGCTTATACGTCTTAGCACCGCACGCGTTCAGAAGAATGGAGCGCTTCCTATCCCCATCAGCAATTCCATTTGCAGAGAAAAAGTGTCCCAACCTTTCCTCGTGCTCTGTCCAATCCTCGATGCCCTCCACGAATTCACCAACAGCCCCGAAAGTAGCCATTGTGCCGGTACAATTCCCGTGCGAAGAAGAAAAAAAAGACCACAAAATAGGTTCCTATTTTTCACAAAATAGGTTTCCTTTCACAAATGAATGCTCGACTACAAAAATAGTTGAGCAACCTTTTATATGCAGATGACAGGAGCTACACAGCACATGTTGTTCAGGCTTGTTAACAGAAAAACTAACTCTCACTTCCTCAAAGACCGGAAAAACTCCTGCCAAATACACTTTCCAAAACCTATACAGTTTCCCCACTAGAGGGCGACATCAACCCATACTTGTAATTAAACATCACTAAAAAAATACACATTACAATACGACCAGTGTGCAAAAACTCAAACAAAACTAACCCAAACTAGCTATCACAACACAGCCAGCCCAACAGGTTACACAGCCTATCCAGTTCGGGTAACAGGACAAACTAATCCCGGAGCATCCCCCTAAATTATTTACCCCCCACTATTCTGCCCTACCTTCAAACTGAGTCCAAGAGCGAGGATCATTTACTCACCTAAACCAGTGGAGATATGCCTCCTTAACCAAAGCCAATCCAGCCTTTCCTCCACGGTGGTGCCCTCAGCCCAGACTCCAGTGACTGCAGCAGCCTAAATCCAGCTAAAAGATTCTTTGTCCAGCCACCAAAACTGCGATCAAACCCTGCCAATCAAACGGCTGGGAGAAAAAAAAAACTTACGATTTTAATACACACGCACATACACCAAAATCAGTGTGTATCTCCCAAACACCAAACAATGAACTGATAGTCGCCCCGACTTACGTCACTCATTCATAAATTAGTACGCCCGTAACGTAGCACTACGCACCTTACCACGCTGCCATAGCCAATTCGAAGGAATTAAAGTAGCCTACCCATACATACCAAAATTACCAAACAAAAGTGGTCGGACGAGCCCCCATATGTCAGACCCACTTGGCTCAGAGTGGAGATGACATAGAAGGGAGACCACACCGATTTTACAATTTAACAATGCATGTTTATTAAATGAAATAAGGACATACCAATACACATAATTAAGCAAAAATGTAGTGTGTGCAAGTAAAATATTTAAAAAAGAAGGAGCGAGGCTGCGGATAGCCACACAGATGACAAATGGCCCGAGCAGCAGAGAGAGGAGCCCCAGCAAACAGGAAGGTTTCCTTTACGGAAGTAAATTAGCGTCAAAAGTATTTCAATTTTCAAACACATATTGAATTGCTATAATTGAATAAAAACGTATAATTAATAATGCAATAAAGTTTACATAGTGAATGCTGTGTTGAATTTAATTCAATCGTAATTACAGCATTTAAGATTCAATATAGCAACATTCAACCTCTTAAATTCAGACAAAAAAATCATTAAAAAAAATTACAACTTCAACTATTCAGTCGGTATCATTCAGCGCCTTAATTTTCGCCTTGCCATTTCAAGTGCGCTATTTCAGATGTAAAAAAAAAATCAGCGTGAAATTCGACCCGAAATACAACTGGAAATTCAACCTGACATCCGGGACACGCAGGAAAAACAGTAGAGTGACGAGCGCATCCTCACCGGCGGAAATGGCGTTTCCGTTTATCGCTAATCGCTATACCATTCACGCTGCAAACGAGCACCAAGATGGATCAAGCGGTAAGTGCTACTTGAGTTATGTAATTGTCTTTTTTTCCGTTTTTAAATACGTTTTATAGAGATCAATCATATTATATGATCTGTTTGGTGCTTATTTCTAGTACATGTTAAAGTGATGGTTTTTCAGCTTGATGCCTCAGTAAGTACAACATTCTTAATGGTTTTGGAGAAGCAAGTTTTGACCGCTGCTTATGGTCCAGTCACGAAACATAATGTAGATGGCATCACTAGATTTAGTGTTGTTGTTTTTTTTACTGCGACGTTTGTCTCGCATTCTGAACTAGAGGGCATATTGTTACCTTTACTCTTCAGTCTCTTGAACAAGTTAACTTCTCCTAAACCTAATTAACGTTTTTATTCCAATAATGTGATTATCATATTATTCCATATTTTTTTATGTAACACCCTACACTCCAGTGACTAGAGTTGCTACCAGTTTTACCGCTATTGTACATCTTTTTAATGGTCTGTCCTGGAGAAAAACACTTTCCCATCTTTTTCAATAGGATGAGCCAAAGTGGTTGGTCGAGTTGGCAATATTCCGGATTTTTGTCAGACCTAGGTGGCAATCCTACCAGTGACATTATTTCACTTAACAAAAGCTAGTTATCTATTGCGATTAATAATATATAGGAGAAAAACACTTCTAAAGGCTTGCTAAAAAGTTGATTACAGTTTTTCTCGATTGCTAAGACACATTCCTGGAAAGCTGCTCTCCTTTTCCCTAAACTGTGAACACAAAACCCAATTTTCAAGCTACATTCACAAAACCTCTGACTCTTCTTGCAAAACCAAACTTTCACCCCAAAACAGTTCAATCTGTGCTCGAAACTGAACTATGCTGTCAAATCATGCCTCAAGTCAATCTAAATTAAATACTCTACTGAGTAGTCACTAAACACTACATAGAAAAAAGGAAAACACAATGCTCAGGACATGAAGCGGTAGAAATAAATGTTTATTTAGGCTAAATGCATGTTGCAAAACAAAATACCTGGGCATTTTTAACACTTGTACATAGAAAAAAGAATTTGCAAAAAAACAGAAATCCTGTGCATTTACATGTAGCACTTGTACGTAAAAATAAAGCATAAAAATATACAAATGAAGTACAAAGAAAAGAAGTGCATTACTCCGCCACAGCATCATTTCTCATTTCTCAGGCCGTAGTGTGATTGGCCAACGGGCCATTGTTGGTGTCCCTGGGCAGCGTGGTGGTAATGTCACATTGTGGACTGCGTGGGCGCCTCCGGCGCAGATGTGGGCTGCGTGGGTGCGTCCGGCACAGATATGGACCGTGTGGGCGCCTCCGGCGCAGACGTGGGCTGCGTGGGCGCCTCCTCGGCAGCGGGCTCGGACTGCAAGGCCTTCTCGGCAGCGGGCTCGGGCTGCAAGGCCTCCTCGGCAGCGGGTTCGGGCAGCATGGTCGCCTCCAGCGCGGGCTGCCACACTTCCAAGTCCTTAGTGACTCCTGCTGCGTCCTTGTGATGGTCAGTTCTTCTGTTACGTACCCCACTCTCACATAGATGCGGACGCAGATGCAGGAGTTCACGTTGACTGAGTTTATTACAAACATAGCATAGTCCATAAAACCAACACAGTGCTTTCCACGAGACGAGAGTGACGGATATGAGGGTGAGGGCGAACTGACCAACAACAAACTAACAAAACCAGACTTAAATACACAGACAGGAACAAAAGACTGAACTAAACACAGGTGACGCTAATAACACTAACACAGGACAAGACCGAACAAAACAAACCCAAAACAAACAGGACACAGCGCCCCCTGCTGGCTGCACCACTAAGGCGCCGACCAGCTCCTGACACTAAACAGGTGAAAAGTGCTTATGGTTTTGCCAAAAGCGTAACTGATTCAATAAGTGGGTTCAGGCAACTGAGAATTTGGTTCAGACAATAGGGTTTAATGTTTTAGCAATCGAGAAAAACTGTAATGCATTTAGATTCCATAGTATTCTGGACATTAAATGGATGGCATTTATTTCCCCCTTCTTTCTTTAGCACTTGCTGTTGGAGCATGTTCCTAAAAGACTCCGGTCACTTTTGGAGCTGGCTGTTGGACGTGTGCCTATTGACCTTGACTTCTTGGAATTTGTCTGTGGTCAGGAATTGGGATTTTTAAGTGCAATATCTAGCATTGTCACTTTACCACAGGATGTACTGGAAAATATGCAATGAAAGCTAATTTTCCCTCCAAACAGCTCAACTTGTAGCCAAATGTGTACACTCTTCAATCATGACACAATTGACAACAAAATATAAAATACAGCAATCAGTATGAAACAGTGCGGCGTTGCTTGTAATTGTCTTTGCCTACATGTCTGTGCCATATGATGACTTTTTACATATAGGGCATGTGCTGAATTTACCATCTTGTGAAGAATTGGTTCCAGAATTAGAAATACTTTTAAAAACTAATTTTATTGATTCCATGCCATTCTTTTTCCAAACTGTGGCTGTAAACTGAAATTTCAGTAAATATTACAGAAAAGAAACCAAAATGAAACCTATTGGAATATTACAAATGATTTCAAATGGTCACTGTGGATATTTAATCTATTTGCTGTGTCGTCCACATCACATTCTATATCTATCCATAGCAACACAGAGGTGGCAGCTTTTATAGGCGTACAGACTGATTGCTGATTGAAGATGTGTGAATGAATGTCAAACAGGTGCTTTAATGATTTTATTCTTATCTAGCTAGTGTGCAACAGGTTGGAACAGATGCTTTCTGTTTGGTTACCAGAGTTAAAACAGTGGAGTTTGAGCTTCTTGAATGACATCTGTGTTTACTGTTTTGCAAAGGGGTGTAATAAATGTGTGAATCCAATGAAAAAGGGTTAACACGTGCAAGAGATGTCTTCAGGTCTGCTGAGATGGTGATGATGAAGAACAAGTGGATCACAGTTGCTTTAAGCAGGTCTAAGCAATTGAGAAAAACTGTAGTCATGTTATCAATGTAACATTTGCATTCTCTATTTTCTGATGTAAACTCAGCAAAACATTCAAATGAAAAAGGCAGGAAACATGCTGCAGAAAAACACTGTGCATCACAGATTGTGGGAGATTTATTCAATATTTTAATGTTTGTATTGGTATATGGTGACATGTACTGTAACTGCAGTCTAGAAAACAAATACTACTTACTGTAAAGTAGATTAGTTATAGTATTACAGTATATTACTGTATACATTAGTCTTATGGCATTATTTGCTATGATCATAGCACTGCAATCACCTGGTGCAGGGAGGCCTGAGGTAATTAGTGTGAATCTGTGGGAGTGGCTTCCACTTACCCACTGTTTAGAAGGAAGATAACTTACAACGAGCGACTGGGCCAACTCCAATCTCGGCTAAGTATCTAAATGCACCTAAGCAACTGAGAAAAAGTATAATATCTGAATATAAAACTAATTTAACTGCATAGTTCAACCTCAAGTGTATTAAGATTATAGCACAGTTCACTCTTTGAAATTTATTTTATGCAATTTATGAAGTTAGTTGGTGTGAGGGTAAAGGATGCAGAAGATAGGACTAGATGGAGACAGATGATTCACTGTGGCGACCCCTGAAGGGAAAAGCCGAAAGAGAAAGAAGAAGATGATAGTGGACAAATACAAAATAATATTATACTGCGCTTGGGGTAAGTTAAGAAGAAATTAAAGCCAAGAACATGATAAAGCAGGAAGCTCAAGATTGGGTTTCGCTCTAGTCTAAGGGCCTTGAGAGGACAGACAGAATGTGACAGACAGAATCTCTGACCTTTCTGAATCCATTCATTCATTGATTCATTATCCGAACCGCTTAATCACAACTGAACCTGCAGTGGGGGACTGGAGCCTATCCTGGGAATTTATGGGCGCAAGACGGGAAACAACCCTGGGCAGGCGCCAACACACCACAGGGCTGAATCGATTCAGAATCGTCCAAATCCTGCATTGCGATGCATCTATGAATCAATTTTTCTCCCCGCTAATATTGCTGATGTGTTGTTTTATTGGTGTCAGGCATACAGATCTTGTATTTTCAGATGCTGCTTCAAGCTCTCAGTGTGACCGGATGGTCGGCAGGGGAATAGACAGGAGAGACCACAAAAGTGTTTCAACAAACTGTTTTTATTTTATATATTTTTTTCTTTTTTTCTGCTTTTCTTAAAAATATACAAAGTTTGCAAGGCAATGTCTGCTAGACCCTGTTCAAACTTTTCTCCACAGACATGTTACCGTACATCCCTTCCCTCCTACCCACTGGGCAACCCCACTGACATGAACAAATCAATTGTACTGTCTTTCCTCTTGTCGTGTTCATGAGAAAGGGGAATTAACAGCAAGCTTCAACATCTTTCTTCCAGCTAAAGCTATAAATTACTTCACATCTTCACAAATATCATGTAATATAAGTAGATGGCTACACATAAGTATAAAATAAACCAGCGTTTCCCAATCCCAGTCCTCGCGGAACACCGCTTTGCACATATTCGGTATACCCTGCACGCCGATCCCACGTTGCTAATTAGCTAATCAGTAGCATCAGCTGTGCTGTGGGTTGGGAAACTCGAATCTGTGCAGAGCGGTGTTCCGCGAGGACTGGGATTGGGAAACACTGAAATAAACGATATACATACAGACGATGGCTTGAAAACCAAGAGATGGAGAGCAGATGCAGATGGATTGTCAACTCTCTTTAACAAAATACTAGAACTTGTGCTGCCTAGCACTTCCTGTGATGTCACAATTTCAACTATATACGAGACTTCACCAGGCTAAGAGGGCACTCCCTCTGCCATGACAGAATGCCACTACCACCCTAAACATCAACCAGTAATTTCTAAAGTCTTATTCAGATGAAAGAAGTAGAATAAGTTTGGACAGGGGTCTCAGAAGTACTTTGGTCCCTTCGTTCACTTCCACTTTGCGAACCTTGTCATCATTGCTGGGAAACACTTTACTGACAATTCCAAAGGGCCATTCATTCCTTTGTAGCTGCTGGTCTTTGACAAGCACAATGTTTCCAGGCTCCAGATTACGCTGACTGGTGTGCCACTTTCTTCTCGCCTGCAGAGATGATATATACTCCATCTGCTCCAGAATGTTTGTGCCAGATCTTGCACTTGATGCCACTGCTGCTTGAATAGGTCTTTGGTACGAGACTTATCAGGTGGGGCTGACGGAACACCCACCTTCTGAGTCAGGAGTGTGGTAGGGGTAAGTAAAGTAGGTTCCTCTGGATCGGAAGATATGGGCACAAGTGGCCTGGCATTAATGATAGCCATCACTTCTGCCATTAGTGTAGTAAGCGCTTCATGTGTTAACTGTGAGTGTCCTAGTTGCCGAAACATTGAGTCAAGGATTCTTCTATCATCCTTTCCCATAGAATGTGTAGATGATGCAGAGACATATGACCTGGTCTTCCTTGTATGTGTAGAAGAGTTTGCCTCCATGATATATGTAGGTAAGTAGATTTTACCATTGAGATGTTGCTGTGTAATCACTGATAGCACATGCACCATGTCATCTTGTCTGCAGAGTCACGTCTTTCATGAGAAAAAGGAATTAACAGCAAGCTTCAACAACTTTCTTCCATTACGACTCTGAAGACGTTTTGCTTTTTGTCCACATGTTTAATAATGTAGAAAATGTGAAACTAAAATACAAATAAAATTCAATTACTTACACAACAAAGACTTATTAAATCATAATTCACATTTTGTTCAATGTAGCACTGGAATACTAGGTATCACACTGATTTAAGGTAACTTAGGCTTGTGTGCACATGTAATTTCAGCTAAAGCTATAAATTACGTCACATCTACACAAATATCAAGTAACATAAGTAGATGGCTACACATAAGTGTAAAATAAATGATAGATACATACAGACAATGGATTGAAAACCAAGAGATGGAAAGCAGATGCAAGTGGATTGTCAGCTAGAACTTGCTAGACCGCTAGAACAATGCTAGAACTTCCTGTGATGTCACAATCTCAACTATATACAAGACTTCACCACCAGAGGGCGCTAAAGTAAAAAAAAAAAAACTAAATATGCAGCCCAACTTTAACAGCACGTCAATTATCTAAATAACATTTTCACATAAAATAATAAACCCCCAAGGACCAATACAAAACAAACCATAGCCAAAAACTATTTTCCTCCATCCTTTTCCTTTAAGTGCAGTTAAAAATACAGCTAAAGCAATTAAACTCAAAATACCCCTGTGAAAGAGGTTTCACCCTCATATCAGTACATCAGGGACGAACACTCTACCGTTATGCCACTAACTGTTTAGATGTTACTTTCACATGAATTTGTGTGTGACTTTCTAAACGTCCTCCTATAACTGATCATACGGGTGGTCACACATGAAAGTTCAGTTAACATATCGTTATAGACTGAATCAAATCATATTATTGAGATGACTGAATCAGATTTCCATTACATTTTGTTATAAATACATGAATTTACAGTTGAAAGTTTGCTGAAGCTTAACCTTTTTATTAATATCATAATAATGAGATAAAAAGTCGAAATTATGAGAAAGGAAGTGCGCATGCACACCAGTGGTGCTAAACTTGCCGAAGTCTCTTGCAGAGGCAACTTGTGAATCTGCAAGCAAATGCAGTATTTCATTTGAAGGGGGGGGGGGGTCTAAATGTAATAGTTACGTAACTAGTTACTTTTATAATGCAGTTACCAACATGGTAACCTTTTGTGAGAAGTAACTAGTAACCATGCTGGTTACTAGCATCCCCAACACTGCCCATGAAAGCTTAAAAGGGAGGGGAGATGGATTTCCTTTCACAGCATGTGCTATAAAAAAAAAAAAGAGTGATAGAGTTTAAACCACATCCTGTTTAAAGTGTACTGACACACTCTTGTGCACTGAACATACCACACGCAACTTTCAAGTACTAATAATACCTGAATATGAACTATTTCAACATAACTGAGGTTATCCACTTTAGGGTTAAGGTTAGTATGAAATATATTATAATGCTGAAATATACAGTATAATAGTTCAAAATACTTGTCTTTCCCACCTGTAAAACCTTACCAGGTCATCTTTACAATGCTAGGTTTTTTTTTAGGTTCGTTCAATTCATCTGTCTCCGCTTCCAATCCTCCTTTCAGAGTTTTACATACTGGATCATTTTCAACAGTAAAACAGATGACATATGAGTGTAAGTGGGAGCTAATCATTTACTACAAGATACCCTCCGTGTATGACATTAAAAGCTAAGAACCGGCTGCTACTGTTAAGTGAGTATTATTACTTCCATTTAATTCACTTTTTCTTTGCTGTACTATTTCTAAAATCACAATCTGTATCTTATTATTATAAATGAAGAGTGTGAATTTACACCCTTCCTCTTTTTCATATTTTCCACACATTTAAAAGAAAAAGCTCTACTGCCAACAAACATTCACCTCTTGGTTTTGTAGCAGCCTGATAAGATTTTCACAAAATACTTTCTTTTAGCTTTTATCAAAACATTATTTA
>JAVGVS010001534.1:463-19078 GCA_032718565.1 Distichodus sexfasciatus
GCACAATGCAGGAGGCCCTTCTGATGCAGCGCTTGTAGAAGATGTCCTGCAGCGGCGGAAGAGACGCTCCGATGATGTTGCCAGCTGTCTTGACCACCCTTTAAAGCCGCCTGATATCGGCAACAGCACTGTTACTGAACCAGGCAGAGATGCAGCTGGTCAGGACGCTCTCTATGGTGCCCCTGTAGAATGCGGTGAGGGTGGGAGGGGGCAGCCGTCTCAGGAAGTGGAGACGCTGCTGGGCCTTTTTGGTGATGGAGGTTGTGTTGGTGGTCCAGGTGAGATCGTCTGAGATGTGAGCTCCCAGGAACTTGGTGTTTTTTACAGTCTCAACCGTGGAACCGTGGATGCTGAGTGGTGTGTGGGTGGAGCGAGTTCTCCTGAAGTCGACGATCATTTCCTTTGTTTTGTCCACATTCAGCGACAGGTTGTTCTCACTGCACCAGGCAGCCAGCTGCTGAACCTCATCTCTATACGCCGACTCATCGTTGTTGCTGATGAGCCCCACCACGGTCGTGTCATCGGCGAATTTGATGATGTGGTTTGAGCTGTGCAGGGCGGTACAGTCGTGAGTCAGGAGTGTGAACAAAAGTGGGCTGAGAACGCAGCCCTGAGGAGCTCCGGTACTCAGCCTGATGGTGCTGGAAATGTTGTCGCCGATTCAGACGGACTGAGGTCTCTCTGACAGGAAATCCAGAATCCAGTTACAGAGTGAGGTGCTCAGTCCCAGCTTGCTCAGTTTCATACACAGTCTTTAGGGGATGATGGTGTTGAATGCTGAACTGAAGTCTATGAACAGCAATCTAACATAAGAGTCTTTATTGTCCAGGTGTGAGAGGGAAAGGTGAAGTGCAGTGGATATCGCGTCCTCAGTCGACCTGTTTGTGCGACAGGCAAACTGCAGAGGGTCCAGTGAGTGGGGGAGGTTGCCTTTCACCTGTGCCATGACAAGTCTCTCAAGGCACTTCATGGTGATGGGGGTCAGAGCGATGGGCCGGTAGTCATTCAGGCAGGAAACTGAAGATTTCTTTGGCACTGGGATGATGGTGGTGGACTTGAAGCACGCTGGGATGATCATCTGGCTCAGCGGAGTGTTAAAGATGTCTGTGAACACCTTGGCCAGCTGATCAGCGCAGTCTCTCAGCACACGACCTGGAATGTTGTCTGGACCGGCAGCTTTTCGTGGGTTGACCTTGGCGAAGGTTCTCCTCACGTCAGCTGCAGGCAGAGAGATGGTCTGGTCGGTGATGGGAGGCGTTGCTTTCGTCGTCTGCGTGTTGTTCAGTGCATCAAACCGTGCGTAGAACTTGTTCAGTTCCTCAGGGAGTGTGGCATCCCCCTCACAGCTGCTTGGTGCTGGCTTGTATTGGGTGACAGCCTGGATGCCCTGCCATAGCCTGCGAGAGTCTTTTGTGTCGTTGAAATGGTTCTGGATCTTTTTTGCGTGCGCTCGCTTTGCTTGACGGATAGAGCGAGAGAGGTTAGCCCTGGCTGCTCTGAGGGCAGCTTTACTCCCGGACCGGAAAGCAGCATCTCTCTCTCTCAGCAGCGCACGCACCTGTGCTGTGAACCAGGGCTTCTCGTTGGCTCTAGTGGTGATGTTCTTCAGGACGGTAACATTCTCTATGCACTTGGAGATGTAGCAAGTCACAGATTCTGCAAACTCGTCCAGGTTGATGCAGCCATCGTACGTCACCGCCTCTTTAAAAACATTTCAGTCCGTGCACTCAAAACAGTCCTGGAGTGCTGAGACAGCTCCACTGGCCAGACTCTGATGGTCTTCCTGGCAGGTCTTGTGCGTTTCAGCAGCGATGAGTATGCGGGCAGCAGCATCACTGTAGCGTGGTCTGAAGAGCCGATGTGTGGGCGCACTGCTGTTTTGTAGGCACCACGCACGTTGGTGTAAACTTTATCCAGGCAGTTCTCCCCCCTCGTAGCAAAGTCCACATGTTGATGGAATTTGGGGAGAACTGACTTCAGGTTCCCGTGGTTGAAGTCGCCGGCAATGATGAGAAATCCGTCCGGGTGCGCGGTCTGGAGCTTGATGATAGCCTCGTACAGTTCGGCTAGCGCCAGGTTAGCATTAGCGCTAGGCGGCAGGTACACGGCTACGATTAGCACCACGGAGAATTCTCTCAGCAGGTAGAACGGGCGGCACTTTATGACGAGAAACTCTATCTGTGGTGAGCAGTGGCGACTCACTTCAGCGGAGTTCGTGCACCAGAATTGGTTAATGTAGACACACAAACCGCCTCCGCGGCTCTTACCGGACAAAGAGGCTTCTCTGTCGGCCCGATAGCATGCTAGCCCGCTTAGCTGGATAGCCGAGTCCGCGATGTCCGCGTTCAGCCACGTTTCCGTGTAGATAAAAACGCAGCAGTTCTTTACCTCACGCTGGCTTGATTGCTGGAGCCACAGATAGTCCATTTTATTGTCCAGTGAGCGGACGTTGGAGAGCAGGACAGATGGAAGTGCCGGTCGGGCCGGGTTAGCTTTTAGCCTCGTGCTAAAGCCTGCACGCTTGCCCCGCTTCTGTTTCCGGGAACAGCGCTTCCGTTTCGGCCAGCTGCGCCTCGTTGCCTCGCCCAGGCTCCGTAGCGTCTCCGACGGCAGATTTGGCGGAGGAATTGTGCATTTTCTTCCGATTTCGAGCAGGGTGTGTCTGTTGTAGGTGATACGCATCGTACTTGATCACAAACAAAACGGAAAGTAGACAAAACGGACAAGAATCAGTATAAAAACACTGAATTCCCTGGAGCGCTTTTAGCCGCTGCCTGCTCGTGGCGCCGCCGGAAGTTAAAAGGAGTGCACTGGTGAGCTTGGGAACTCAAAAAGGCCTGGATGTCCAAGGAAGACAACAGTGGTGGATGATCGCAGGATCCTTTCCATAGTGAAGTAAAACCCCTTCACAACATCCAGCCAAGTGAAGAACACTCTCCAGGAAGTAGGTGTATCAGTATCAAAGTCTACCATAAATAGAAGACTTCATAAGAGCAAATACAGAAGGTTCACCATAAGGTGCAAACCATTAATCAACCTCAAAAACAGAAAGGCCAGATTAGACTTTGCCAAAAAACATCTAAAGAAGACAGCCCAGTTCTGGAACAGCATTCTTTGGACAGATGAAACTAAGATCAACCTGTACCAGAATGATAGCAAGAAGAAAGTATTGAGAAGGCTTGGAACGGCTTATGATCCAAAGCACACCATATCTTCTGTAAAACAGGGTGGAGGCAATGTGATGGCATGGGCATGCATGGCTTCCAAAGGCACTGGGTCACTGGTTTATTGATGATGTGACAGAAGACAGAACCAGCCAGATGAATTCTGCAGTGTATAGGGACATACTTTCTGCTCAAATTCAGCCAAATGCAGCAAAGTTTATTGGACAGCTCTTCACAGTACAGATGGACAATGACCCAAAACATACTGCAAAAGCAACCCAGGAGTTTTTTAAGGCAAAGAAATGGACTATTCTGCAATGGCCAATCACCAGATCTCAACCCAATCAAGCATGCATTTCACTTGCTTAAGACAAAACTTAAGGCAGAAAAAACCACAAACAAGCAACAACTGAAGATAGCTGCAGTAAAGGCCTGGCAAAGCATCACAAAGGAGGAAACCAGCGTTTGGTGATGTCCATAGGTTCCAGACTTCAGGCAGTTATTGCCTGCAAAGGATTCTCAACAAAGTATTAAAAATGAAGATTTTTTTATGTTAATGTTAATATGTCCAATAATGCAACCCAAGAGGTCACAAGCCAGTGATTCCTTGTGCCAGTCCCAAGTCCGGATAAATGCAGAGGGTTGTGTCAGGAAGGGCATCCGACGTAAAACCTAAGCCAAATCAAACATGCGAATCACAAACAGGGATTTCATACCAGATCGGTCGAGGCCCGGGTTAACAACGACCGCCACCGGTGCTGTTGACCTACAGGGTGCCGGTGGAAATTGGGCTACTGTTGGTCGACGGAGGAGAGGAGGAAGGCGTGTGCATAGGCAGAGAGAGAAGAAGAAAGGCAAGAGTGTGGAACTGTAAGTAGGGACTTTGAATGTTGGCACTATGACAGGTAAAGCTAGAGAGCTGGTGGACATGATGCAGAGAAGGAAGGTGGATATACTGTGTGTTCAGGAGACCAGGTGGAAAGGTAGCGAGGCTAGAAGCTTAGGAGAAGGGTTTAAGTTGTTCTACCATGGTGGAGATGGAAAGAGAAATGGAGTAGGAGTTATCCTGAAGGAGGAGTTTGTTAGGAACATTCTGGAAGTGAACAGAGTGTCAGATAGGCTGATGAGTCTGAAGCTTGAAGTTGAAGGAATAATGATCAATGTTGTTAGTGGTTATGCCCCAGAGGTAGGATGTGAGCTAGAAGAGAAGCAGAATTTCTGGAGTGAGCTAGATGATTTGATGCAGCGTATCCCCAGAGTTGAGAGAGTGGTAATTGGTGCAGACTTTAACTGACATGTTGGTGAAGGGAACAGAGGTGATGAGGAAGTGCTGGGCAGGTTTGGTATCCATGATAGGAACAAAGAGGGACAGATGGTGGTAGACGTTGTGAAAAGGATGGAAATGGCTGTTGTAAATACTTGCTTCCAGAAGAGGCAGGAACATAGGGTGACTTATAAGAGTGGAGGGAGGAGCACACAGGTGGACTACATCTTATGTAGACGTTGTTATTTGAAGGAGATTAGTGACTGCAAGTTAGTGGTAGGTGAGAGTGTAGCGAGACAGCATAGGATGGTGGTCTGTAGGATGAAACTGATGGTGAGGAAGATGACGAGAGCAAAGGTGGAGCAGAGGACCAGGTGGTGGAAACTGAAAAAAGAAGAGTGTTGTGAGGTTTTCAGGGAGGAGTTGAGACAGGCTCTTGGTGGCCAGGAGGTGCTCCCAGATGATTGGACAGATATAGCTGATATGATTAGGGAGACGGGTAGGACAGTACTTGGTGTGTCATCTGGAAGGAGTAAAGTAGATAAGGAGACTTGGTGGTGGAATGAAAAAGTCCAGGAGCATATACAGAGAAAGAAGTTAGCTAAGAAGAAGTGGGACACTGAGAGGACTGAGGAGAGTAGATAGGAGTACAGGGAGATGCAGCGTATGGTGAAGGTAGAGGTGGCAAAGGCCAAACAAAGGGCGTATGACGACCTGTATGCTAGGTTGGACAGTAAGGAGGGAGAGAATGATTTGTACAGATTGGCGAGGCAGAGAGATAGAGATGGAAAGGATGTGCAGCAGGTTACGGTGATTAAGGATAGGGATGGAAATGTACTGACAGGTGCCAATTGTGTGACGGGAAGATGGAAAGAGTACTTTGAAGAGCTGATGAATGAGGAAAATGAGAGAGAATGTAGAGTAGAAGAGGTGACTGTTGTGGATCAGGAAGTAGCTGAGATTAGTAAGGATGAAGTGAGGAAAGCTTTGAAGAGGGGAAATGCAGTTGGCCCTGATGACATACCTGTGGAGGTATGTAAGTGTCTAGGAGAGGTGGCAGTAGAGTTTTTGACTAGGTTGTTCAACAAGATCTTGACGAGTGAGAAGATGCCTGAGGAATGGAGGAAAAGTGTTCTGGTGTCGATTTGAACAAGGGAGACGTACAGGATTGTGGCAACTACAGAGGAATAAAGCTAATGAGTCATACAATGAAACTTTGGGAAAGAGTGGTGGAAGCTAGGCTTAGGTCAGAAGTGAGCATCTGTGAGCAGCAGTACGGTTTCATGCCAAGAAAGAGTACTACAGATGCTATTTTTGCTTTAAGGATGCTGATGGAGAAGTACAGAGAAGGTCAGAGGGAGCTGCATTGTGTCTTTGTAGATTTAGAGAAAGCATATGACAGGGTGCCGAGAGAGGAGCTGTGGTATTGCATGAGGAGGTCTGGAATGGCAGAGAAGTATGTAAGAGTGGTACAGGACATGTATGAGAACTGTGAGACACCAGTGAGATGTGCTGTAGCAGTGACAGAGGAGTTCAAGGTGGAGGAGGGACTGCATCAAGGATCGGCTCTAAGCCCCTTCTTGTTTGCTTTGGTGATGGACAGGCTGACAGATAATGTTAGACAGGAATCTCCATGGACTATGATGTTTGCAGATGACATTGTGATCTGCAGTGAGAGCAGGGCACAGATAGAGGAAAGGCTAGAGGTGTGGAGATATGTGCTGGAGAAGAGAGGAATGAAGATTAGTCGCAGCAAGACAGAATACATGTGTGTAAATGAGAGGGGCACAAGTGGAACAGTGAAGTTACAGGGAGTAGAAGTAAAGAAGGTAGAGGACTTCAAGTACTTAGGGTCAACGTTCCAAAGCAATTGAGAGAGTGGAAAAGAGGTGAAGAAGCGTGTGCAAGCAGGTTGGAATGGGTGGAGAAAAGTGTCAGGTGTGATGTGTGATAAAAGGGTTTCAGCAAGAATGAAAGGAAAGGTATACAAGACAGTAGTGAGACCAGCCACGTTGTGTGGTTTGGAGACAGTGGCAATGAGGAAAAGACAGGAGGCAGAACTGGGGGTTGCAGAGCTCAAGATTTTGAGGTTCTCTTTGAGAGTGACGAGGATGGATAGGATCAGGAATGAGTACATTAGAGGGACAGCTCATGTTAGATGTTTTGGAGTCAGAGAGGCCAGACTGAGATGGTTTGGACATGTCCAGAGGAGAGACAATGAGTACATAGGTAGAAGGATGCTGAGCTTGGAGCCACCAGGCAGGAGGCTGAGAGGAAGACCAAAAAGGAGATTTATGGATGTGGTGAAAGAGGACATGAAGTTAGTTGGTGTGAGGGTAGAGGATGCAGAGGATAGGACTAAATGGAGACAGATGATTCGTTGTGGCGACCCCTGAAGGGAAAAGCCAAAAGAGGAAGAAGAAAATGTTAATTTGTCCAATCACTTTTGAGTCCCTGAAACGAGGAGACTTTGTAGAAAAATGGTTGCAATTCCTAAACGTTTCATTGGATATTTTTGTTCAACCCCTTGAATTAAACCTGAAAGTCTGCACTTCAATTTATGTGTTTAATTTCACATCCAATGTTGTGGCATGGAGAGCCCAAATCTTGAAAATTGTGTCACTGTCCACATATTTCTGGGCCTAACTATATAATAAATCCAAAAATCCCTTTAACCATGGAATATATAAATGATCCATGGATAAATCAAGGGTTTTGTCTGATTTCAGAAGGGGGGCTAATAATTTTGACCTTAACTGTATACTGTAGTTATAATCTAAAGCTACAACTGCAAGCAGTTATCAATGGGCTCCAAGCACCGGTGTGGCTTCCTCCTGGGCGCTATCGTTCCATATGGTTCCAGAGATATGAGCTAAAACATAAATGAACGTATTGTAGCACCCCCTCTTGGTGGATTTGTCATTTTTTTATGTGTGTGGTCAGGGGACCATCCCACATCAGCAGTCCAAATGGTTTCTACCAAACTGGTACAGTGTACAATTGTACATGAAGTAAACCAAGTTTGGTTTGGTTTGGATATTTTTCTGAGAAGATATAGGGCTTAGAGTATTTATGGGCCACTCCCAAAATATACATTTATGTATAACTTTGCCTAGAGAGAGCCTAGATGAAGTATGACAAGTTTTGTGAGAATTGGACAGACAGTGTCAGAGTTAATTTTACTTTGAATTTGAGTTTTTACAAAATGGCGGGAATATTTGGCAGGCAGAAACCATATCTACACCATTCAGGACCACATCTATGAATTATGTTTATTAAAAAGCTAAGTTACATAAATAAGAAAGGATGTCTTGAAGTTATCAGTATTAGGCTAGCAGGCACCATATACGTAACAGATTGTAAACTTCATTGGGAAAAAATTAATTGGCATTGGTAACATTGGTAATGGTTCACAGCATTTAATGTAGCCAGTTTTATTTGGAATGTCAGAAAAAAATCTGGTTGCAAGAATTTTTAAACTGTGAAGGAGGGGTTACAAAATAAAAGGTAAGGTCAGGCCTGTAAAGACGGCTTTAAACATTTATTTTGTTCACCTATACAGTCTTTATACATATCAAAATTTCAAATAACTGTACAAGCAAAAACTTTTTATAACATATGAACAGAGAAGATTTATATCTTGTGCCATGTGTGTGTGTTCTCTCTTTCTGCTTTGTTTTGAATTTTCACCTTCAGACTCCACTTAAGAGCACAAGCTTTTGGCACAAATGAAATAAAGTGAAATTTAGTCATCATGCACTTTTTCAGTGTCTTCAAATATGTTATAAAAGAAACTGGGATATATAGTCAAGCGAAACACTGATCAACAAAGAATTCATACAATATTAAACTCGCAGACAGATGTTTTTTCAGCACGGCAGTTCTCATCAAACCACTTTCCGTTGGCAGTGCAGGATAGAATGGCACAGTTCTTGCTGCGGCCACCATCTGGTTGATTGGTTACTTCTGTCTCCCAGTTTTTAAAGCGCACATTAAATCCTTTTGTATCAATCCACTCACCCTCTTTAATCATGTCGTTTATGCCCAACCAAATGTGTTCTTCATGCCCTATTGTCTGACGGACATAGGCATAGAGGTGGTCATTTTCGTCACCACTCATAGGAGTACTAAGGGTACCGCCCTTGGCAAAGCAATCCTCACTAGCTGCATGGAAATTTTTCCTTGCAGGGTCTGCCAGAAAACACTTGCCAGGAATCTTGATGCCTTTCAAGCAAACTGGAATTAGAAAGGTTACAAATAACTGTTGAGGTAAAGATGATACTATAAACAACAGATGTTAAATTGGCACAAATTCAGGTACTTTCAGCACATCATGAGCCTTCCCAGCCTAATTATAGATTTCATGGTATGCTGGCTCATGACTGACAGACATCCTGGATGAAATCCATGATAAGGTTCAACTGGAGCTTGAAAGACTACTGCACATACCATACAAGAAACTATTAAGACAAAAGTCAATGTTTACTGGGGAAATATCAGTAAAAAGCTATAATCAGTACCTGTTTGTAGTGCTTGCCTCTCCTTTAACACAGTCAACTCCTGTGCAATCTCATCAACCTTTTTCTTTAGTTCTTCAATAGCAACACTGTTAGCTGACTCTGATTACATAAGCACATTACAGTAGACTCAAGATAAATTTCTATGCTGATTTAAAGCATGCTTAAATATTTTAAATGTTAAATATTTTAAAGATTACACATTTTGACAGCACATTTTGATGACAACATGCAGTTAGTTTTGACTATTGTATTGTTTTAGTTAAGTTTAATCTACCTTTCTTTGCATTCTTTTTCTTTGTGGAGCTTTCTTCGAGAGTGGATTGCGCACTACAGACTATACAGACAATACAGAATAACAGAAATCTGAATTTCAGATTCATTCTAAGTCAATCGCGTTGAAATTGCCAGTGGGAGCGCACACCAAATCTAAGAAGTGTAAAAGTATAAATGTTCCAGAGATCTGATTTCTAACAAGTCTACGCCCACGCCTAACTGAACAGTTTAAACCATCTCTCTCTCTCTCTCTCTCTCTCTCTCTTTCTCTCTGTCTCTCTCTCTCAATATCCGGAACATGTCCAGGTATCTCCCATTATAAAAGATACCGCTTCAGATAAGAGGGAATAATATGTGTCAGAAATGTATCTGCTCAAACTCAGTTGTTCTCTCACAAAGAGACAGCATTGCCCTAATTTTTTTGTAAGGGTTACTTTTTGTATGGTATAGGTGACAAGGAAAATCTGTCAAATTTTATTGTTTTCTGGTACAATTAAAGATGGCTTTAATGGTAATAAATACAGTACTGTGCAAAAGTTTTAGGCAGGTGTGAAAAAATGCTGTAAACAAAGAATGCTTTCAAAAATGGAAGTGTTAATCATTTATTTTCATCAATCAACAAAATGCAGTGAATGAACAAAAGAGAAATCTAAATCAAATCAATATTTGGTGTGAACACCCTTTGCCTTCAAAACAGCATCAATTCTTCTAGGTACACTTGCACACAGTTTTTGAAGGAACTCGGCCGGTAGGTTGTTCCAAACATCTTGGAGAACTAACCACAGATCTATAATCCTATAATCCTACAAAATAATATAATGACTACAAAATAATATAATGACTATAATTCTACAAAATCCCTGACTTTGTGCAAGTGTATCTATAAGAATTGATGCTGGTTTGAAGGCAAAAGGTAGTAACACTAAATATTGTTTACAATTATAATTTATAAATATTCTTTTGTTTGCTCACTTTCATTTTGTAAATTGATAAAAATAAACAATGATTATTTATATTTACAGATGCAAATGAAGTGGATTATGTTAACAGAAAATGTTTCTGTTTCTACATCATTAGAGCTGAAAATGACCAGTAGACCTGTTGACATACAGTGAAATTGTCTCACATACATGGTGTGAATGCATTCTCTGATTATCTTTCATTTTGTCAAGTGTTAAAGCTCAGTGGCCAGGGTCAGGGTCAGTTGGTGAAGTTTTTGGTGTGACCACCCTTTGCCTTTATAACAACGTCAATTCTTCTAGATATCCTTACACACTATTTTTATAGGACCCCAGCAAACAATGTACGTTCATGGAACGTTCCCTAAAGGTACCCGTGAGGGACCTTCTTCTTGGAACGTTTATATGCTGTAAAACCAACACATGAACACAGAACCAGCTTGTGCTGTATTTTGATTTATGAAAAAGAGGAAATACGACAAGCCGAGTTACAACCTACATCACTGTCACATGATTTGCAGTCATGCCTCGTCGATTCATGCATGTACTTGCGTCCTAGAAGAAATTAACATAATATAAATATTCATTATTACGAAAGTTCATGTTTATTTATGTTATACTACACTATTAAAAAGTTGCGTTAAAATGGACACAAACTGAATCAAATTCTTGCACATTAATGGGTGAGTTTTGGGACAACGTTTCTTGTGTTGATTTTAACACATTGACTGTTAACACTTTTGACACGGTGAAAATGTCAAGAAAGGTAACACAAAAATGTGTTAACGTGTAATATTAACACATTGTCTGCTGTCCTTGGTTACGCATATTGTGTCAAAAAGTACCTAAAACCTATACAATAAGTGTCATTTGTCACAAAACTTGGTAATGAAAACAAAATACATAAATTATGATTTCAACACATTTAATGTCATAGGATTAAACAAGAAAATTAATTGTATGAAAATGTACAGATTTTCATCAGGAAAGGTCCAACATAGAACAAAAGTTTTCAAAATTCATAGGCAAAATGACACATAACCAAACATTGTACATAATTTCATCTATTTAAAAATGATGAACCTCAGACTGACGTAAATCTGATCAGCCGAAAAACCTGACTGAATATCAAGGGGTCAGTTCTTCCTGCAGTTGGTGGAAGCAAGTGTGTCAGGACCTGCAGCATGGTTTTATTTATTCCATAAATGTTGTTCCATAAGTGTTGTTTATTAAAATTAGTTGAACTGGATTGAAAAATTACTCCATCTCATTTTAAGATGTCAGGTTAGTTTTAAGTCGAAGCAAAATTCAGCAAATTGCAATTGAAAGCTGTTAATTATTACTCACCATTATTACACTTACTCCACCATTAACAGAGAGGTTGCTCCTCCAAAGCAGCAATTTGTTTCAGTTTTGACATAACTGTTGATTCCCATATTTGGATTAACATCCTTCCCTTTCCATCAAACATTTTCCAAACTCTGCAAGTAGCTAATGTTGTGTATACAACAATCAGAACTGTCGAAGTGTCAATATACAGTGCTGTGAAAAAGTATTTGCCCCCTTCCTAATTTCTTATTTTTTGCATGTTTGTCACATTTAAATGTTTCAAATTATCAAACAAATTTAAATATTAGACAAAGACAACACAAAAAAACACAAAATGCAGTTTTTAAAGTGATGATTTTATTTATTAAGGGAAAAAAAGCTATCCAAACCTACATGGCCCTATGTGAAAAAGTAATTGCACCTAAACCTAATAACTGGTTGGGCCACCCTTAGCAGCAACAACTGCAATTAAGCTTTTGTGATAACTGGCAATGAGTCTTTCACATCGCTGTGTAGGAATTTTGACCCGCTCTTCTTTGCAGAATTGTTTTAATTCAGCCATGTTGGAGGGTTTCCAAGCATGAACCACCTTTTTAAGGTCATGCCACAGCATCCCAATTGGAGTCAGGTCCAGACTTTGACTAGGCCACTCCAAAACCTTCATTTTGTTTTTCTTCAGCCAATCAGAGGTGGACTTGCTGGTGTGTTTTGGATCATTGTCCCGCTGCAGAACTCAAGTGTTCTTCAGCTTGAGGTCACGAACTGATGGCCACACATTCTCCTTCAGGATTTTTTGGTAGAGAGCAGAATTCTTGGTTCCGTCGATCACAGCAAGTCGTCCAGGTCCTGAAGCAGCAAAGCAGCCCAAGACCGTCACACTACCACCACATGTTTTACTGTTGGTATGTTCTTTTTCTGAAATGCTGTGTAACTTTTACGCCAGATTTAACAGGATGCACATCTTCCAAAAAGTTCAGCTTTTATTTCTTTAGTCCACAGAACATTGTCCCAAAAGACTTGGGGATCATCAAGATGTTTTTTTGACAAAAGTAAGACCAGCCTTTATGTTCTTTTTGGTCAGCAGTGGTTTTCACCTTGGAACTCTGCCATGCAGGCCATTTTTGCCCAGTCTCTTTCTTATGGTGGAGTCATAAATGCTGACCTTAACTGAAGCAAGTGAAGCCTGCAGTTTTTAGATGATGTTCTGGGTTCTTTTGTGACCTCTTGGATGAGTCGTCGCTGCGCTCTTGGGGTCATTTTTATAGGCCATTCACTCCAAGGAAGGTTCATCAATGTTACATGTTTTCTCCATTTGTGAATAATGGCCCTCACCGTGTTTCTTGTCTGTTCCTGAATTTCTTTAGATCGCAACATGATGTCTTCCTTTTTTGGGATCTTTTGGGCTACTTTTTAAGTGATCTCTTGATTGAACAGGTCTGGCAGTAATCAGGCCTGGGTGTGGCTGGTGAAATTGCACTCAGATTTCCAAAAAATGTGATTAACCACCGTTACTTTATTATTTTACGAGGGAGCAATTACTTTTTCACATAGGGCCATGTAGGTTTGGATAGTTTTTTTCCTTAATAAATAAAATTATTCCTTAAAAACTGCATTTTGTGTTTACTTGGGTTATCTTTGTCTAATATTTAAATTTGTTTGAAAATCTGAAACATTTAAGTGTGACAAACATGCAAAAAAAAAGAAATCAGGAAGGGAGCAAATACTTTTTCACAGCACTGTATTTTAAATGTCATACTATCTATATATCCATCTACATTTGATCCATATAAAAACGTAACACATTTGATCAAATCCAAATCAAATTCTTACCAGAAATGGCATGTTGAAATGTGGGTGCCACTGGGAAATTTCACTGACTGTTGTTGAATGTGTGCTGATCCAGTTCCTGCGGTGGTTGAAATGGGTGACAGTCAGCCATTCATTTGGGTCTTCATCAACCAGTGCCTGAGTTACTGATGGTCCTTTTGAAACACTGTTGGGAACTTTCCTTTTTCATTGATAGCGTCACTGCCCCTCTCCAAGATGCTGTTTCATATTCCAAAGCTTAATTTCTATGAATCCTTTATGGGATATAGGGTCATACAGATGCTCCTATAAAGACATTCTTTCATTCATTCATTCATTCATTCATTATCCGAGCCGCTTAATCCCAATTGGGGTCGCGGCGGGGACCGGAGTCTATCCCAGGAACTTACAAGCACAAAGCAGAGAACAACCCTGGGCAGGCACCAACACACCGCTGGGCACACACACAAACACACTTACATTCACACCTTGCAGGGCCAATTTAGAGTAGCCAATCAACCTATATTGCTTTTGGACTGTGGTAGGAAACCGGAGCACCCAGAGGAAACCCACATGAACACGGTGAGAGCATGCGAACTCCACACAGAAGAGCCCCATGGCCAACCCAGAGCTCGAACCCAGTACCTTCTCGCTGTGAAGCGGCCGCGCTAACCACTGCTCCATGATGCCGCCCCACTATAAACACATTTTTAATAGAAAATGGAATTTTATTAAGCATATTTTCCCCATAAGATAGTTACATTTCAGCAGAACTGCATTATACATTTATGCCAGTTTTCATTTTAATACTTCATTTTCTCCTGATATTTTAAGATTTAGAGAAGGAAAGACTGCAATCAAGGATTTAGCCAAATTCAACTTTTCTGCAGTGGAGGGATAGCTATTTGAGACAAAAACATACATATACAAAGAAACAAATAATTAACATGCAATATATAAAATTTTAATATAATTCCAAATTTATTGCCATTGGTTTGATCACATGTTCAGTCAGGCAGTCACATCAAAAACATAACCGGTACAAGAACAACAAGAACAAACATCTTTTTTAAAAATTAAGCTACACTTTGCAATTATGACTAGTGTAGTTCATAGTGCATGGCAGCTTTTCAAACTTACAATCCATGTTTTTCCACAACATCACCAATGCTGATGATCTTTTTCCTTCTTTCTGTAGATAACACACCAGTGTGCTGAAATTCAGCCATTGTTTCAGGGGCTTTTCTGGTCTGAAAGGACTGTAATGGCAGTGAGTATTCAACCAAATAATACATAACAATAATTTAAAAAGATGTTTAAATTGCTGATTAGTATGAATGTATGATTGAGAGTTTTTACTGCAGTGCTCACCTCACTGTTTTCAGTCTGAACAGCGATGATGTTTAGGTGGACTTCAGTAGTGACATGGACTTGAAATTTGTCATAGTCTTGCACAATTGTGGTAATGTTACGGCACGGTGGCACAGTGGTTAGCGCTGCCTCCTCACAACAAAAAGGTCCTGGGTTCACACCCTGGGGACAGCTGTAGGGCCTTTCTTTGTGGAGTTTGTATGCTCTCTCCGTGTTTGCGTGGGTTTTCTCCGGGTGCTCCAGTTTCCTCCCACAGTCCAAAGGCATGCGATATAGGTTGATTGGCTACTCTAAATTGGCCCAATAGGGTGTGAATGTGTGTGTGACTGTGTGGGTGTGCCCTGCAGTGTGTTGGCGCTTGCCCAGGTACTTAAAATAACAGCAGCAGAAGTTCATTTTATCATCTACATATAAGTTAAGAAAAGGTTTCAAATTCAACTCACCTCAAGAGTCTTGTAAGCAGTCAACGACACAATTTTTTTCCATTTTGACATTCTTTGCTAATTTACTTTTAAAAAAAAGTCAGATTTTTTCTGATTTTCAACCCATTTATGCATAGCATCAACTTAAACAGACAACACTGCACAGGTTTTGACATTCTGACTTAAAATTAATATATAAAAGATTAATATCGCTGTGGGCGGCACGGTAGTGTAGTGGTTAGCACTGCTGCCTCACAGCGAGAAGGTCCTGGGTTCGAACCCCGTGGATGGCTGTAGGGCCCTTCTGTGTGGATGCTGTTCCTGTGTTCACGTGGGTTTTCTCTGGGTAAAAGGTGTAAAATGGTAGAAGCCCTGACGGAGAAGAGATGCGCCTCCAGACGTTAGCTCAATCACCAGATAGCCTTTTAGCTGCATTTTCGCAGTCAGGGAGTCTGGGTGCTTCAGGTTTAGAGTTTAGACAGCCCCAAACTCTGGCATTAGAGCCCCTGCAGCAGGGCGAGTGGGTGACGACTCAGCGATATCCATACTCCCGAGCACCACTATCCATCTATCAGCTGTCAAAACAATGTCGTAGGCAGTAATTCCTTCTGGCCCCCTTCCACTTAGACGTAGTTCTGAGACCTACAGCAGGCTTTGGTCGCTGAACTGCTGGCTGTCAAAGTGGTGCTCTGAAAATAGCGTAGGTTTTGTAGATGACTGGTCCACTTTCGAGAGAAAACCTGGTCTTTTGAGCCAGCATGATATCCACTACGGATGCACCGATACCACTTTTTTTACAAACCGATACAAGTCTTTTTATTTGTGTACTTGCCGATACTGAGTACCAGTACTTCTTAGATTGGGTTTCCATGAAAGTGTAATTAATTGAGAGGCAGGTTTTATTTTCTCCTTTGCAGATTATAATAAGTCTATAATAAGGCTAAATATCAAATCATTAACCCAAGACTATTCCACATCGAAAATAAACAGGTCTTTCTGCCAGTAACAAAAAAGTGTCATCACATCAGACAAAATGTAAATATAAGCAGATAAAGGAAATGAAATGTACTGCATAGTTAACACAGGCAACTTAAAAGTTAGCAAAACTATTACTCTGTTGGCACATTCCAGACAAAAGAAAAAAGTTAGGAGCCTGGCTTATATTTACATTTTGACTAATGCTTCCTCGATTTTGATTGGCTAGCAAGAGAGGTGAAATTGACAAGCAAAGTGCTGTTCTAGAAGTTGAACGGATTTCAACTAGAAGCACTCAAAAAAAAGAAAAGAAAAAAAGAAACACGTTGAAGCTCGCTGGATTTGTATTAAAAATAGGACTGTCCACCAAACGCTTTTTTCGCACCCTGAGAATGGGTCAAAACCTCACTTCCAGAGTGCTTTCTCAGAGCTTGTTATTGCTAAGTTAGGAAAGGCATTGGGAACTTCCACATTTGTTCCTGTTTCATATAAACTTTGTATCATGTTCCTTTGAGTTTGGTAATTCAGATGCCGCCATTCAGCCTTATCGTGATACAGTCTTCTTGTACTGTCTATGGATGGAGCAGGATTTTTATGTTTGTTTATTTATTTATTTTCCCCGCGGGGGACGTAGTCATGATGGCCACCTTAACTATAAAGCGTTGTGAGAAACCCTGGGGCTGAGAGTATCCGCGCATAATTAAAAGCCATTTCTTGCTTCTTCTTCTTTTCTTTTTTTTTCTTGAATTGAGAGAGATGGTTGCCATTGCCAACTGGAAAGAACAAAACTAGTTGAAAAATAAAAAATCTAGTCGCACTGGCAAACATTGTAGTAGTCATCTGGAGCCCTGGATTTCACACGAGCTTGTGGGCAGAACCTCCGAACCTGAGTTTCAGGATCGTTGTCTCCCTCTAGACACCGAAGTCAGGTAGGACAACAAATTACATCCGCCGACTACGACTAGTTTGTTGTTATGAAATACCATTGAGTGGTATCGGTGCGTGGTATCGGCAATTTATTTACAAATACGAGTATGAGTATTTTAATTTAGTATCGGCCCGATACCCGATACTGGTATTGGTATCGGTGCAACGCTACTATCCACCCCTCGTGGAAGGGTGCTGCATGTATTTCAATGAACATATCAGCTAGCATTTATGCAGGTTCAGGTATAGTCGGCCAAACTGGAGCCAAGGCCAGGCCGCAGGCAGAAAGCCTAATAAAAATAGGACTACTAAATATTAGATCATTAACTACTAAGGCACATATTCTTAATGAAGTGATTTCAGACCATGTCCTAAACGTGCTCTGTTTAACCGAGACATGGGTAAAACCCAATGAGCACAAATCTCGGCACAGTGGTAAAGGGGGAGGCGTTGAAACCATTTATGAAAGATCTCTTTCAATAAAACAGATGTCAGGATTTAAATTTAACTTGTTTGAATTATTATTCCCTAGAATTGCAGACGTATCTACAAAATATAAATCTTTGCTCCCTTTAAGTGAATTTGCAGAATTTCTTTCAGACTCAGTTATTTCAGCTGAAAGAGCAATAATTGTGGGGAATTTAAATATTCATGTAGATAATAAACAAGATCCCCTGACAAACTAGTGGTGTTTGAACTAGCATGGAAAGAGGCTATGGGAAACTATAAAAAGGCTCTTAGAGCTGCTAAATCAGAATACCTCTCATTGCTAATTGAAAATAACAAAAACAATCCTAGATTTCTATTTAACATGGTGTCCAAGCTGACTAATAACCAGACTACTGCTCAAACTGTGCCAACATTATTTTCCAGTGACCACTTTATGAAATATTTTGACCAAAAAATGTGTTAGACAGAATATTCTGAATAATCAAATAACTACAATGGCTGGCCTTGACACAGCATGTACTAATACTGCAGCCGCTTTATTTGAATCATTTACCCTGGTTGACCAGTCAAATTTTATGTCCTTAATCCTATCCTCAAATTCATCTACATGTATGTTAGACCCTGTTCCAAGGTTACTCAAAGAGATGATTCCAGTTGTGATTAAACTTCTACTAGCAATAGTTAACTCCTCTATTAGCATTGGTCATTTACCAAAACTCTTAAATTAACAGTAATTAAACCCTTGTTGAAGAAGCCCAAATTAGGTCCCTTGGAAATGTTAAACTATAGACCAATCTCTAAGCTCCCATTTATCTCCAAAATAATAGAGAAAGTTACCAACTAAACTAACCAGCCAACTAACCTCATTTTTTGCAGAAGAATCAGATTTATGAAAGATTTCAGTATGGGTTGTATTAAAGAATTAATTCTTGTACAGCAAGAATTAATTATGCTGGTAAATAGGCTGCAACCTACAGGTGAAAGTAAAATGACAATTGTATGCCATATTTGTTTGTTTTTATTAAACAGACTGACCAGTTTAATTAGCTTTTAGGCAAACTATTTACATAGTTAACATTTTAAGCATTTATGTCATGCTGGGAAAAATGTTTCATGTAAAGGGAGACCAAAATAATGGATTAAATGCTACTTTTT
>JAVGVS010001535.1:0-19039 GCA_032718565.1 Distichodus sexfasciatus
GTTCCCGTTGGAACAAGAGCCCGGACAGGAGAGCAGCAGGGACTGGTTTCCCACCACAAGCAAACATAAGGGTCGACGACTGTGGCCAACAGCAAGGAATAATAACCCGTCTGATTCGGAGGACAGTGCAGCTGCTCGAAACCTGTTGAAGTTGGTGGATCAGAGTTGAGGCACTAATTTAATTCAACATGTCTATCGTCGTTCAAACCTTGTTCCACGTGTTCTCCAACAACCATCGAAAGTTCCACAAACGAACGGTGTATACCCTATAACCGTATGATTTTGGCCGAGGTTAGACCACTGAACGAGGGGTGATTTAGTGATGTAAGGGTCGAGCAGTTATCGGGGGCCGATATTAGACATTTTGCCGAGTATCGGTATCGGTGTTGCATTTTGACCATCATTGACGATACTAAGTATATACAATGGCAGGTGGGCGATATGTCGAACGTGCTTGATACGTCTCGGCTTGTGGTAAATGACCATTTCATGAACATCGAGCACAAGTCCCCCACCCATCAGGTTTCGGAGCGGAAGTGGAGGGAAGCGAGCGCGCAGAGAGAGAGAGAGAGAGAAGGGAACATCCACGCCATTTCAGGGACATTAACAGGAGATGGAAGCGGACGACTGGGTTCCGAAGAGAAACGGCACTGCTTCTGTTATTCTGTGCACAAAACCAGAAATAAATGCATAATACGAATTAGGCTTAGACTTCATCGTTGTCTGGGAAACTGGCCCGCTCTGCCAAGACCCAAACATGAAGAAGTAAAACCTTGGATGTTGATTCTACTTCAAAAAAAAGAGCCGTCATTCCTGCGATTTGAGATCTACGCGGCACAAGTCCAGCATGCGGCGAACTCTTGCTCCGGCACACGTAATCCTCCGACTTAAATCACTCCATTTGTGTCCATAATGAAGAACAAGCCGATACGTCGTTAAAGCTGTTATCCTGCTCCAGCGAAACAATCGAATAACCCTCCTTGATGAAGCATGACCATGAAGCATGACTACTTTCACAGCGCGGTAACATCTGAAAACGTCCGTTCAAGTTCAAGTAGAGCCAATAAAACATCACTTGTCAGATGGAGTTCTGGGAAAATATTGGCAAACTAATGCAGTAACGTATCCACGAGCCGATATGAGGGCAGTCGCGGCAACGTGGATCATGCTTTACGGTTTTGAATTGGATTGATTCAACGAGACAGTGAGCGCACAGTGAATATTTAGGCCTGTTTGCAGCGGAGTAGAAAGGCAGAGTTGGTTTGAGGAAAGGAGCAGATGTAGAGCGTATAGGCTTCGATTTCGATTGCTGTAGCTGTACGCAGCAGCAGTATTGGAAAATCATTTCAGTCGGTAATGACATTACCGTCTCTACTTTGGCCTAAAGAACGTAATGCGCAGAAGAGAGCGGAAGAATGGACGTCCAGGACACGCGGACGATATCGACTCTGTCGTCATAACGGGAAAGTCGTTTGGGTCGAAACGATTGATGCCTGAACGATTTCTGGGAAGTGACAAGGTTCCACGCTCCACACGTTTGGTTGTCCCGCTCACGTATTAAAAGCAGCCAATGTTTGAGGATATTTGGCGAAACGGGCAAACGGTCACCGTTTTTTAGACGGGTCGATTAACGGGGGCCGTTTAATTACGACCATCACCTAGGGGTGGGCGATAAATGGATTCATTCGATGTATCTCGGCTTGTTCCAGTGCGTAGTAAATGACTATATCACGAGCGGAGGCGCGGCGGTTAGCGCCGCCGCCTCACCGCGAGAAGGTCCTGGGTTGGACCCCCGGGTCGGCCGTAGGGCCTTTCTGTGTGGAGTTTGCATACTCTCCCCGTGTTCGCGTGGGGTTCCCTCGGTGGAGGGGGGGGCTCCGCTTTCCTCCCACAGTCCAAAAGCGTGCACTATAGGTTAATTGGCGACTCTAAATTGGCCCAAGAGCCGAGACATAATTAACGCTACGTGACGCGTACGCTTGCGGACTGCTTTGTACTGACTACACTTGCATGCATACTTTTTGCAAATCTCGAGGATTCCAACAGGTGGCAGCGTACACTATACGAAGGTCCGGATCCGCCTCTTTTGAAGTTATGGCATCGGAAGAGGAAGAAGCGCCAGCGCCAGAAAATGGTTTTGTGTGAAATGAGGGAAGAAAGATGTTGAAGATAAGAACGATTTTAGTTCGGATGTTCGAAACCGTTCGGCCACGTTGATGGTAAACAACGATGCTGACGTCACCCACCAAAACTTGAACGCACCCCCCCACCAACTCGCGCTACAACTCGCGCACGTACCGGAAGGCCCCTGCTTTTGCCTTTTTTTTCTCCGCTAAAAATGAAGCTAGCAGTGGCATCAGCGATTCGCTATTGACTCGGGCGTTCAGCATTTCGGAGCATGGAGCTGCGGGCGGCCAGTTTTACGCCGGGCCCACTGTTATTCACATGCAGGTGCAGAGATTGCCACTCGCGCATCGGATTGCTTGCGCTACTCGCGAAGTGCAGATAATTGCACACGGACGCTTACAGCATCGTCTCTTGAAGACGGACGGATGCCTTACATTCCGGACACAACGTCCTTCGCGTTGTTGTGACACGGTTCGGTCACGCCAATAAAAGGACTGTGGAAATGTAGTTCTTCCGAAAGGGCAGAATATATCGCATATGCGCGCCAGGTAAAAAATATCACATCAAGTGAGACCCTTTGTCAGCGAACGCTTAATGACGCTATTACGGACGCGACGCATTGGGGAAATGAATGCGAGGTTGAAAATCAACGTAAATGTAAATGTGTGTGTATCACTGTCTTTCAGATGCGGGCTTCTTCTCCAATTCTTTTTCTGCTGTTGCTGGCCGTAATGATGATCATCACGAGGCTGGAAAAACAAGAAAGGTGAGTTTTTCTCCTAATAATTAATAACGTCATGCCACATCAATGGAATTGAACACCTGAGACAGACGTAGTAACATGTAATCCAAAGAAGTAGTAGCAGTAACACAAACATCACCACCATCCGCCATTTCTAGACAAAGGTAAGGTCAGGCCGGGTCCGGGATTAAGTAGGAGTGGCGCTTCGGCAACTGCAAGGCCAACAACGGGAACTGCGGCACCGGCGTGAGGGAAGGCACCTGCAAAGGTCAGACAAGAAAGCTGAAATGCAAGGTGCCGTGCAACTGGAAGAAAACTTTGGTGGTGAGGTTTCTTCACGGCCAACAACAGTAATTACTGGCAAAAAATGCAATGTGTTCCAGTTTTTTGAGAACCTGTTTGCTTTCTTCAGCCGACTGCAAGTATAAGTTTGATAACTGGGGTGAATGTGACACGTCTACATGCACCAAGACTCGCTCGGGCACTTTGGTGAAGAACCTCTTCCACGCCGAAAAGTACCAACATCAAGGTTGCTTCCAAATCTTATACCAAAGACGCCCAAAGGTGACAACATTGCATAAAAGGTTCATCGCACAGGCAACGTAGTGTTCATTGCTCCAGACATTAATGCTGCTACTTTTCCAGCAGTCTGTGCTCACTTTGTCGAATGATTTCAGGCCTGCTCACACGGACGCCTGAACCACAGGCGCTTCAGCGCCAGGCGCAGGTGATGACCGCTTGCTCAATACGGAGCGAATCAAAGCGCCCTAGCGGGCGCGTCAGCACCGGCGCTGGTCGAAGCAGTGGCGGCCAAAGAACGCTGCATGCAACGTTTTCTTGGCGTCAAAATCCCGACGAACGCCAGGAAAATGACGCTATTGTGAACGCCAGTGAAACGCCAATCGAACGCAGCTACAAAACGCAGCAAAAACGAGTATGGCGTTCAGAGGGCGTTCATTTAACGTCCCTGTGGACGAGGCCTTAGAAATGATCCAGGAACGAGAACTAGGCTAAGTTACTAGCTTCTAACAAACTCCAGGTTCCGCTAAAGTTTACTGGTGACTGTCAAATGTGATCGCCCACATACCTGCAACGCTACGGATGCGCACACGAATCAGACGGAATCGGACGAGCAATCCCATCAGTAGATCATCGCGGTTTGACCGAGGCTTAGATGTATTTGCCCGACATTCAGCGACGCGCGACAATGGGAAAGGAGACCAGCAGGCACCTCCAAATTCCGAGGAGGGAATTTTTTTTTATACCTTCCGTCTTGAAACGTATGGCGTTATTTTGTGGCAAAGTTCGCGCGGTGGAACGCGAAGCAAAATCTTCTCGCCTTTCAAGGCTTCAACTCACAGCCTGCAAGCGCTACGAATTTTAAACTCAGCATGGAGAGTGTTACCCAGCCCTCAACACCCGGTACGCACTAGGTAGTGCACATGGAGTGTTACCTGTGCCCTGCTTCTGATTCCGGTACGCGCTTAGGTATTATGGAGGTTACACATGCCCCCATTTGGCCCCGGCACGCGCTTAGTAGTGCATTACGGAGTGTTATACGCCACTCTATTTGACTGGGTACACGGTGTCACGGAGGTGTTACCCGTGCCCTATTTGACCTGCTGCACGCGAAGTGCGCACATGGAGTGTTATACGCGTTCTATTTGACTCGCACGCTTAGGTAGTGTAATATGGAGGTTACACGCGTCTTATTTGACTCGCACACGCCAGTTAGTGCACGGCGGAGTGTTACACGCACCCTATTTGACTCGGTATGCGCTTAGGTAGTGCACATACGGAGTGTTACACGCGCCCTATTTGACTTAGTACACTACATAGGGCGGGAAGTTAAAATAATATTAAATAAACATTTGAGTAACATTATAAAAATGGTGAAACTTAAATTTAAAGTTTCAGGGTTAGGCGTGTTTCCACTTAACCCAGATCTCGTGAGACGTATAGCCAATCAGAGACTGTTGTGGTCGGGACATTAAATGAAGTAGCAGAAATGAGACAAACGGGTACAGAGAGAAGAACCGCAGCGGAGCCACAGTACGCACCTTTTGTAATGATTTAGTATCGGCGTATGGTCGTAAATTAACACCGATAATCGCAAACGCCAATATCGGCCCCCCTCGATAATCAGCCCGTCGATAATCGGTTTAATTCCATAAGATGGACGCACAGTCAATATACAATCGTCGGGGGAACATGGGGGAAGAACGTTTGTGGTCTACAAACGGAGTGTTTGAGCCGCTGACTCATGAAAGCTCAGTTTAAAAAGACAATCGTGAGGAAATATGTTTGTACGCTGTGAGCGGTGTTTAGGTCACGGGGAGACTTTAGTTGAGCAATGTTTGTCTTGTGGGATCACGAGGCGCTCGGTGGGCGTTTGAGTAGGAGGTTGAATTGATGATGAGCCAGAGGAGATTAAGGAGTTGGGCTGATTTCGCACCACCACGCATCCATACGCACATACTGTACCATGCCTCTAACAGATCTTTCTCATTTCACATCGGAGGTTATGATACCAGTAAAGGAGGAAGGCGTTGAGTTGAGAGCGGAAAGACTTTTTACGATATTTTGCTTGCCGGAGTTCTTTAAACTGTGACAAAATAGCGCCAGAACTCTGACATTTCTTAACACAGAGGACGTGCTTCGATTTTGGGAGTTAATGGGTCGATGTTTTTTCTATGCTCATATCGGTAGTTATCGGCGCCGGGACCGATAAATGAGGAAGGCAGAGCTGCCCGGGTGAAGACAAGACATTCCGCGCACCAAAGTTCCACCGCACGCTCAAAAAACGTTGGCACAAAAGTAGCGCCATAACCCTGACATTTCTAACACAAGTCGGGGGCAGTGGAGCGAGGGGGCAGAGCATTTCCAGGGTAGTGCACAAGATTTTAGGATATAGTCACTTCCCGCCCTATGTGGTGTAGAAAGTCAACAGTGCGTAGACGCCCACATGTGCACTACCTAGGGCGAGAGGTGTTAAGATACAACCCTGACTATTTCCTGAGATGCCTACTACCACACAGAAAAGTATGGTAAGAGTGCCTTACCCACCATACTATTGGCGCGGCAGCATGATTGGGGACGAGTCGCGCTTGGCTAATTGAGGCAAACACGCGAATTTACGGAGACTCTTTTGTGTTTTTTTCGCAAATGTTCCACTGCGGGTCATTCGAATGTTCAAAATAACGCCGACACGCTAAGAGAGAAGACGCTATTCGTATAAAAATCCCACCTCGACTTTGGACTTTGTGCCTGGCACGAGCGCTACCTTTTCCCACGTACAATAAATGCGCCATCAAATATCGGCTAAAAATATCGGGCAAATCTACGATAACGGATGTTGATGACTTAAAAGAAGCAATTATCGTCCGATTCTGGATATTGCTTCATATTATCGCGGCATCCCTAGTAATAATAATATACATTGAATGAACGCCTGATAGATGTGTCTTTCTCGGTGTCCTCAGGGAACAAAGGGAAGGAAGAGGAAACTAGGAGAAACAGAAGGAAGAAAGGAAGGAGAGGAGCTACGACCAGAACATCAGCTTTTCATATTTCTCTCTCTGCCTTACCTTGCCACCTCCTGAGTTTGGGATCATTTGTGAGCCACGAGACGAGCCGAGTTTTCACCCCTGCAACCTCACATTTCCTGTAGTTTAGGAGCTCCGGCTCCACAGGGTGTGACAGAAACATCGTGTGAGAAACGCTCTTGGAAAAGAGAGACTGAAATGCTGACGTTTGGAGGAAGACGCGACGCCCTCACCCCCTCCGGCTGTCTGTAGAAGACGGAGATGCCACTCTGTCAAAACCTCACATTACAAATATTACACACACACACACACATTGGCTGGCCGCTACACAGCAACCTGTGCACCTGCATTTTGTCGTTTTAATCCACTTTTTGTATACATGATGCAGTAGCGTATCTGAATAGTAAGGTGTGAGAAAGGAGGTTCGGTTAGAATGAAAAGTAAGAATCTTTGAAGCTATCATTTGAAATAAAAAGTATGGAAAACGACTGTAAGTCTTTACTACACAGAAAGAGCTGCGGTGTTACTTTTTTCAGAGACAACAGACTTGCACGGCGAAACCAGTCGCTGTCGTGAGCGGAGGGTTCCGAGAAAACGAAGTTATGTTGTGTGTGTAAAATGTTTTTAGTGTTTGAAACCGTGGAAGGTCGATACTGGTACTGTTGTGAATAAACATTTTTGTGAAAAACTTACCCTTTCCATCCTAAAACGTACTTTTTGGAGGTGAGGAATTCGATTCCAGAATGTTAAACGCTTCGTTTTGACCGCTTCTACTCAATATTATTTACGGTAAATCCACCGGGTTGACTAGCGTGAAGATATTCGAATCCATCTTCGCCTCCCCGAGTTCAGTTAACCTAACGCAGGTAGGCTATCCGGTGGCTGTGAATGCAGCTAGGCTGGTCAGAAATACAAACGAAATACACCGCACTAAGCGTCTATGAGTGCTACGGCGATAGTCAACTTCGACGGCAGATTTCTCCGTTTCTCACTTAGCGTGACAGGAGAAACCCGACTCCTTTGAATGTTGATATCTCAGTCATGTCATCCGATTCATCTGATATAGGCATCGTTTAGAAGGTTGATTTATGACCTTTCACGGAAACATCATAACTCAATTTAGAAAATTTGCGACAAGCGAGAGAGTCACAAAATAGCCGTGGAGAGTCACAAAATACACTTTTTAGTCCTAGTTGAGCTCCACTACAGAACAAACCTTGAATAACATCCAAAAGGAAAAGTGGGTCTGTGTGGTTAAACATTATCGTAATAGTGTTCCAAGAATATTTGTTCAAAGATGATTAATGACAAAAATACACCTTTCGTTTGCATTAGGCAGCATTTTTGTCAGCTTAATCAGCACAATCTTGAACGTCTGACCTGCATGGAACCCGTTTTAACGTGGGTTTCCTCCCGCAGTCCAAGAGCAGCACTTCAGGTGAATTGGCGACTCAAAATTGGCCCCGTAAGGTGTGAGTCGCAGCGTGAGCATGTGTGTGAGCCCGCCCCGCAGTGTGTTGACGCTTGCCCAGGGTTGTTTCTGTAGCTCCCCGGATAGGCTCCGTCCCCACCGCTGCACTTCAGTTGGGATTAAAGAGTCGGATAATCTAATAAACTAATTCGAAAGTGTCACTATCAAATTCCCTACAGTAAATCCTCATCAGATCTCTTTACAGCTTTTTTACAGTTAGGAGCTCACTGACTTTTTCCTGATTGGCCTTTATGCTATTTACGTTCATATATTTAGAATATACATTATTTTTCTTATTGCCTGAAAAAATAAACACATTTGAACATAAAGATTTCCTATCGACAGCCATTTATGTAAGATTTATCACAGAGTAGTCAGAAAGTGTAGTAGTAAAATAAATAATGGATTCACATCATTAATTGCGTATTTATGGCGTTACTTATCGCAGAAGTAAATCGTTTTTACCACAACCATGGCTTTGGGAGGATTTTAAATGTATTATATACTCATATTATACACACAAAAAATCTGTTAATTCGTACAGAGATTCTGGTTTCTGGATGAAATTGTTTGAAGGCATCTGTCACAAATCAATTCTGGGAAAACGGGGGTTTGTGAGCAGCCCATTTCAGCTTAAAAACGCCTTATCAAATCTTTAATATAAAGTTAGTATATTTATAATTTATAACGGAGAGAAAATATACAACATGCACATAATAATATAGAAACACTTTATGGATCATATATGTTATGCTTATCATCACTACAGTATAATTTCACAAGATTTTGCTAAGTTTTTATGCACTAGAAAAAAATACAATCATCTGTACACCATTTCAGAGTGACTCGGGGTAAGAGTTCAGTTACACACAGGACCTGACACTTATACCTTATCCCAGAATAAAAGAGAGATTTGTTTGATGAAAGACCAATTGTTTACAGGCATTTTTAATCCGATTATTTATGGCGTGAGATATTAAATCGGGGGATCTGCATGTGCATGTGCATGTGCATGTGCATGTGCGTGAAACTGGAAAAATGGACGCCAACGTTACAGTCTTTCATCACTACATGAAGGCCGATTTATGTGATGGATCTGTCATGTACTTACTTGAGAATCCTGGCTGTGAGAGAACGCATTAAACTACCTTCCAAGAGGTAGAAAAACGCTGATTAAAAACAAAAACAAAACGACATTATAAATCCCACGTAGAAAGGCCTCCATGTAAAAACAGTGGACCACCGGAGCGTGACGCAGCTTCTTTGGTTCAATGCTGAGCGGAACATTATATAAACGGTTAAAATGAACGTTTAATGTTTCAATTAAAATTCAAAAAAAAAGTTATGAGGGACACAGCTACAATGTGAGCGTTTTCCCAACACGGTTATTGTCGTCGTGCGAGGGATGTGTCAGGTGTTGTAAAAGTTCGTTGTCTTCGGATGTCTGCTCTATTTCCCCAAAGTCTCTAAACTTTATCACAATTGAAAATCCATTTAAAATACATCTGCTTACAGACAAGAATACATGTCATATTTATTTTGTAAAATCACTTATGAAAGTCAGCTATTAAATAGAAGAGACCTAACATCCACGGATGAAGTGCAGTGAAGGAAATGGACTTTTCATTAGCATATATTCAGCATGTTCATATAGTATTTAAGAAGATCAGGGAACGTAGTTTAAACTCCTGCTCATTCATGTTCGCCATGCTTCTAATACGGCGTCAGATCAAGGCCCGCCTTTGCCAGGTCTTGAGACGTACGTTATAGGTGAAACGGTGCAAGAGGAGGACCTTGTCAAATTGTAAACGTTACAGGTCAGAAGACAGACAGCGGCGACTTGGGGGTTTTGTCCTTAACCACAATAGGTTTGTCTGAGAAACGTGACCTGAATTCAACTTTGGATCAACGCCCCGGTAATCAGATCACACTTAACAGAGTGGAGCATTACGTCAGCAAAGTCCAGTTACCAGTTACTCAATCTGACTGAACTCAGAAGAACTGATAATAAAATAGAACAGGCAGCGGCTGGAAAAATGCTGTCCCTCAATAAATCGTAGGGAAATCGAAGGAACGTTCATTTGCATGCTATCAATTGGGGAAAAAAACAACCTTTTTAATGTGCGGTTTGGATTATCTTTCCGCACCAATGAAGATAATGAGCCTTTTTTGGTTTCTGTCATTCAATTTATAAAATCATAAAAATCTGTTTCGGCAGTAGAGGGACTAAGACACATCCAACGTTGTTGTTCCTGTACCGTAGTGTATTGACTTTTTACAGTTTTAAAATCGATAATATGCACTAAATTCACGGGGTTACTCAACTTCACAAGGTGTATTGCATGATACATTCCAGCGATTTTGAGAGACGCGGGGCTGGAATCCACCTGAGCAGCAGGGACAGTCCGGTCTTTCCTGAAAAACTCCACTTGGACCCGATCTGGCTCATCTGGTTCCGATGTTCTTGTACTGGCACATGAGAAGGTTCTTGAAAGTCTTTTTTGAAGGCATTGCAGAGGCGAAAGTAAGCCGGGTTGAGCAGTTGTTGACTTAGCAGAGCCAGTAGTTTACGGCTCCAGACTGCGGTCTGGGACGAGGAATGGCAGGAGAAGGTGCTGGATCAGAACCAAGGGAATGCAGGCGGCGCCCGTTATGATGAAGGCCAGGAGGATGGCAAAGATCGTCTTGGTGACTTTCTTCTCACGGGCTGCCATCTGCCGCTTGCGCTTCACCTGACTGCGTGCGATGCTGGCGAACTTGCGAGCCACAGTGCGAGGCCTTCCGCTGATGGAATAGAGCGCCCTCGTGCCCTTCTGCGGGACGATCTCGATGGAGTGGTGATGCACCTGCCTCGCCTGCTTGGTGACGATCTTTATTTTGGACCATTTGAGGAGGGATTGAGTTGCACACACAGAGGCGGAGGCAGGAGCCAGGCCTTGTTCTGGAGGTGGCCTCTACTGTTGCCTGTTTTTGGGCTCTTTGGGAGTTGGTGCTGGCTGTGCTGAATCGTTGGAGCTCTCTTCCTCCGCTGAATGTTGGTTTGGACTTTGTGGAAACAACTGACTCGCTTAGCCCTGTTTCATGTTCTCAGACGTGTTGCAGGTGTTCATGCTGGGCTTAGGAGGCGACTGGTTGTTGTTGTTCTGTTTGAGGATGTGACTCTTGAGCAAACCGCCAGACTTCAAGCACTTCTTCTCTTTCTTGGCCTCTGGCTTCTGCTTGGACACGCGGCTCCGACTGGCCAGAGAGATGTGGATTTATTGTGCATCACAATATGATGACCACGGAAGGTAGAAGGCGTTACGGTCGCAAGGCCGAACGTGACCGTGAGGGTTGGAGAGGAACTGGATGTAGCACTGTCCCGGCCCACTGTGCGCTTCTCCCACTATGAACTGCCAAAAATGCGATGCAGGGGCCCACAGGATGAAGGACAGGATCCAGGCCGGGCTAAATCATCAGACTGCCATTCTGGTTGTGCGGCCAGGTAAGTCAGTGGTTTGGTCACGCAAAAATAGCGGTCAAAGCTTATGATCAGAAGGTTCATTACAGAGGCATTGCTGACCACATAGTCCAGGGCCAACCAAAGGTCACACACCACCGGACCAAGTGGCCAGTAGCCCTTAATGATGTACACAGTGTATAGATTCATAGAGAACACTCCAATTATAAGGGTCAGCGATGCCAGGCTGAACAGGAAGTAGTTGTTGACAGTCTGTAGGTGACTTCAAGGATTCTTTGATCGAGAAGATTCAAGATGTTGCTCATTAACGTAGACAAAGCTGGAGAGATCCGTAACCAAGGCGATGAAACCATCTCCACGGTCTTGTACGGACTCCCAGTCTCCTCAGAAGCGGTGTACGAGCCATTGGTGTTGTTTCGATCTGAAGTGATGCTATCATTGCTTGACACATTGCTCAATGATTCTGTCACTGAAACACACAATGCACACAAACACGTTAAAGGCGTTAAGTTATTATGATATTACATTTTTGTTTTATTTGGACCCTTTCACTTGGAGGTAATTTTAACAATGCAAAACTACGGCTTTTAAACTAGTATAACTATTTTAGGTGTGCGCTAAGATAGTGTACATTAGCAACTATGTTAGCAACTAAGATAGTGTACATTAGCAACTATGTTAGCAACTAAGATAGTGTACATTAGCAACCAACATAGTGTGCATCAGCAACTACATTAGCAACTAACATAGTGTACATTAGCAACTACGTTAGCAACTGACTATGTTAGCAACTAACACTCAACATTAGCAACTGTTAGGAACTAACATAGTGTACCTTAGGAACTACATTAGCAACTAACATAGTGTACATTAGCAACCACATGTTAGCAACTGACTACATATGTTAGCAACTAACACCACAGATTAGTAAACTGTTAGAACTAAATATAGTGTACCTTAGAACCATTAGCAACTAACATAGTGTACATTAGCAAACTATATTAGCAACTAACAAATTACATTAGCAATTACATTAGCAACTAACATAGTGTACATTAGCAACTAACAAATCAGTATTAAGCAATCACGCTAGCTACCAACATAGTGTACATTAGCAACTATGTTAGCAACTAACATAGTGCACATCAGCAACTAACATAGCGTACATTAGCAACTAACAGCGTACATTAGCAACTAACATAGCGTACATTAGCAACTAACATAGCATACATTAGCAACTAACAGCGTACATTAGCAACTAACATAGCTGTACATTAGTAACTAACATACATAATGCAGCTAGTAATCAACATAGTGTATATTAGTAATCAACAGGTACTATAACTAACATAGTGTACAAGAAGTTAAATCAATATAGTGCACGTTAGCTTATCAACATAGTGCTTATTAGTTAACCAACATAGTACACATTAGCAACTAACATAGTGCTTATTAGCAATCAACATAGTGCACATTAGCAACTAACATAGTGTACATTAGCAACTAACAGTGTACATTAGAAACTAACATAGTGCACATTAACGACTAACAGTGTACATTAGCAACTAACATAGTGCACATTAGCAACTAACATAGTGTACATATTAGCCACTCAACATAGTGCATATTAGCAATTAACATAGTGCACATTAGTTTAATTAACATAAGGCACGTTAGCTTATCAATAGGCACAAGAAGCAATTAACATAGTGCACGTAAGTAGTTAACTAAATATAGTATACATTAGCGACTAACATAGTGTACGTTAGCGACTAACATAGTATACGTTAGCGATTAATATAGTGTACATTAGTTTAATTAAATATAGTGTACATCAGCAACTAACATAGTGCATGTTAGCGACTAACATAGTGTACGTGAGTGACTAATATAGTGTACGTTAGCGACTAACAGTGTACGTTAGCGACTAACATAGTGCACATTAGCTGACTAACATAGTGTAATTCGCAGTACTAACATAGTGTACGTTAGCAACTAACACAGTGTACGCGTAGAGATCATCGATAGTGTACGTTAATGACTAACATAGTGCACGCATACTTCAACATAGTGCATACATTAGCAATTAGTATAGTGTACGTTAGCTTAATTAAATATAGTGTACAAGTAGTTTACTAACATAGTGTACATTAGCAACTAGCATAGTGTACGTTAGCAATATAGTGTACGTTAGCGACTAACATAGTGTACATTAGCAACTAGCATAGGTCTGATGGTCCAACACAAGTTATCCTAGTGAGTAACATTCCACAAGAAATGATCCAGTTCCTGCTCTTATTAAAGTGAAAACGACCCCAGGAGCCTCTCTAATTATTCGAGTTACTCTGGAACAATTAAGCAGCGGAATATTAGAGTGTCATTAGAAAATGCCTCTTAGGGCACATTTATTATTAAGGACACCAGTGTTAAAATAAAACAAACATGCTGAGCTTGTGACACAGATACATACGAGCTTCGGTGAGTTAGTCTTCGGGACTAAAGGAGGACGGCGCTCACTTTTCATCATCTGAATATACGTATATTATAGATTTCTTTACGCAGTGTTGTCTCTCACTACAGTTCCACTTTCATAGACAAGAGCTGTACTTGATGAGTCCAAACTGCGATGGACTCTTTAGCTGAAGTCACACCATTTTGAAATCAATTCATTATTTCCCAAATGATTTCCCAGATAGTATCTTCTTTGAATATATCCCCAACCACAGGGAGCAGAAAGCTAGATAGTCACCTCATGCACCTAGTAAATGTGATAAACTGTGACAAACATAAAACACACCGGCCGTCTCCCCAGAAGAGCTTAATTATATCAGTATTTTAAACCTTGCTCGTGTCCTGCAACACTCTCACCAGAGGCCAAGGACGGGATTAGTTGCCCCCCAGGATAATAAGCAGTGACTGCATTTAAAGCTTATCTCCCACACACACACACACACACACACAAAGAGAGACCTCACCTAGACTCCCACTGATTTCATCCGCCTACATGAACTTCACAGCAATAAACTCCTGCAGATCTGTCATGAAACAAACTTCAAAACTCATTATCCCAAATCTGTTACAGTCCATCGCGGCTTCCATCTCTTCCGCTTGAAACAGGACCATCAGTCTGCAATGGACTTGCACCTCACTAGAAACTGACATTCTATAACCTATTCCTTTTGAAATTTCTCCAGCGGACTCCCACCGAACCCAGCCATTACTCCTCGTTTCATCCGTCTCTACGCCGAATTTTATGTTCCTGGCTTGAACACTTCCGGATCCCCTTAATTTTCACAGCGGGATTCGGAGGTGCAGGGTGTGCGGTCCACAGAACATCAGACTCGAAAAACGGGGATGAGGATTTGGATTTGGTGTGTTGAATGTATTTCCGTTACTCCCCAACACTGTCCAGAATTAAAATATGGCCTCATTTGAAGCACATATGAACCAAAATCACTGTTTTCTCAACTTTACGTTTCCGTACAGACGTTCATTCACCGTTTACGATTGTAGATCTTATTTAAAAATGAATTCGAAAATAAGAACAGGATTGAGTTTTCGTGATATTTTCAGCGATGCAGCACATCTAAACATAATCTAAACCTCTTTACCTACATAAGTCTTCCCTTTCTCATTCAGTTTCTAGCGGGAGATTTACAACGACACGCTTATAACTAGAGCTAAGAACACTGTTGGTACGTTATGGTGATAGTCTGCTGCTTGGTTTGAAGCAAACAGTTCAACTGCAGTTATTACTTTCCATCAATTGCACATAATCTACTTTTGTCGTCTCTAAATATATTATCCCCTCTCAGCTCTCCACTTTATGTGAAATGTACCTGGCAAAACTGTCTCCGAGCATTGTTGTTGCTGTTTGTTTGAGGGATTTTTCACACTTGAAGAGTCTGCTTTAGTGGCAATGAGTGGACTCTTTGAGGCTCTTAGACATTTGTGATCTGCGGCGGAGTTTCTCTGAACCAGTCTGAACAGTTTTCTGGCTTTTCGGGGCCAATATCCATATAGAGTGGATATAAAAAGTCTACACATCTCTGTTCAAATGACCAAGCTTTGGTGAAGTACAAAAATCAGACCAAGATAAACATTTTGAAAACTTTTAGCTTTAAAGTAATCTAGAATCTGTCAAATTCAATTTATATAATAAATGGAATACATTAATAATAAATAAAACTTATAATAAAACTTTAATACTTAAAGTAATGCTTTATTGAAGCAGCTTTTCATTTTATTGTACCATTCAGGTTTTGGGGGGTTTTATCAACCGACTTTATCATCTTGACTCCTCCTTGAAAACGTGCTGTTAGATCGTGAGGTTAAAGTTAAAAAGATGTTTTATGACACAAATGGGGGATTCGAACCCCCAACCTCTTGGTCCAGAGGTGAGTATCCTAGACGGGGGATTCGAACCCCAACCTCTTGGTCCAGTGGCGAGTATCCTAGACGGGGGATTCGAACCCACAACCTCTTGGTCCAGAGGCGAGTATCCTAGACGGGGGATTCGAACCCACAACCTCTTGGTCCAGAGGCGAGTATCCTAGACGGGGGATTCAAACCCCAACCTCTTGGTCCAGAGGCGAGTATCCTAGATGGGGGATTTGAACCCACAACCTCTTGTTCCAGAGGCAAGTATCCTAGATGGGGGATTCAAACCCCCAACCTCTTGTTCCAGAGGCGAGTATCCTAGACGGGGGATTCAAACCCCCAACCTCGAGTATCCTAGACAGGGGATTCGAACCCCAACCTCTTGGTCCAGAGGTAAGTATCCTAGATGGGGGATTCAAACCCCCAACCTCTTGTTCCAGAGGCGAGTATCCTAGCCAGGGGATTCAAACCCCCAACCTCGAGTATCCTAGACGGGGGATTCGAACCCCAACCTCTTGGCCCAGAGGTAAGTATCCTAGATGGGGGATTCAAACCCTCAACCTCTTGTTCCAGAGGCGAGTATCCTAGATGGGGGATTTGAACCCCCAACCTCTTGTTCCAGAGGCAAGTATCCTAGACGGGGGATTCGAAGCCCAACCTCTTGGTCCAGAGGTGAATATCCTAGACGGGGAGGTTCGAACCCATAACCTCTTGCTTCCAGAGGTGAGTATCCAAGACGGGGAGGTTCGAACCCCAACCTCTTGGCCCAGAGGCAAATATCCTAGACGGGGAGATTCGAACCCACAACCTCTTGGTTCCAGAGGCGAGCAAAAAAAAAGTGGGTGTAAAAATGATTTCAGAGAAGGGTCGCATCTCAATCTCACTCCGCACTGTAACCAGTCTAAAATGATGCTCCGTCTTATTTATAGCTTTTGTCATTTAACGCCGCCGCTGCGGCAAACGGTTTATTTCTAATATGCTCTGCTCACCATTCCTATGGTGAAATTAAACAGATCAATTTAAGCCAAGAACATTTGAACATTTGTCAGCCAAGAACATTTGAGATCATGGGTATTAACCAACATTTTTAGAGATGTTTACAGGAGACCGCAGTGTATAATAAGCTCCGTTTCAGAACAGACTCGTACATTTGCAGCCCCTTCCAAGCGAAACAAATCTCTACAGTTCGTGCATCTCAGGCAGTTTTCCACGGCAAATTAAAGTTTTGTGCTACAACTACATCCACCGTTTCCGGAGAAAGCATTTTTTACAATAATGTTGGTGTTTGCAAACATAAAATATTTTGTTTAAAGTTCCTTGTAAATTTTAGGAACGTAATTGTTTGAGATATAGATACACTATCAGTTTAAACAGATTTCTCAGGAAATAAATCTCTCTTACGGTTATTGCTGTGTATAATTACCACATCCAGTCTGCCAACGTCCACCATTCCAGTTCAACAGTAAAACGGCAGGGCTGCCGCTGCCACTCGGCTGTAACCAACGAGCGTAGCCTGGCCTCTTCTGCGAGTTGCGATTTTATCGGACCAGTCTGTCATTAGCTGCCAAACTGGAGGAAATGTAGCTCAGTAACGGCGAGAGGTCACATGTATCTGATTAATGGCGTCCGTATTTCATTGCCTGATAGCCGTTAGCCTCGCAATCCAAACGCTAAAGCCAGGCCACTCGATTAATCTCTCTCCTCTCTAGTCTCTCAAACACACACACACACATCCACAAAGAGAAAGAGAGCGATATCAGGACCACACAGAAACCACCCCCTTGACGTTCTACCTCAACTAAGTTATTTACTAAGCCTTCGCAAATATACTGAACTGCTGCGAGAACTGTTCTAACGTAAACAGTAACATTAAAATGAGATTTCTCATGGTATATCAACATCCCATAACTGTTCCGATATATTCAATATCATATAAAGCTGAGTTGACATTTCCTGGCAGCACTGCGGCCATGCACGAGCACCTAAGACACAGGCGGCCCGGAGCTGCGATGTCTACTCCAGTTTGAAACGTTTTAGCAAGTTAAGCTAGCGCATCATGTTGATGCTTTCCGATCTTTTCTTTTCAATGAGCGGGCTATCGTGTTAGTATCAAAGTTTTTGTTAGTTTTCTATTGAACCGTCTCATCAATCTGGCCGTCTTCAAGTTTTTTCGCATCTTAATGTTAGCGTTCCTTCCGAACAGCAACATTGGAGGATGTCAATGTTGTAATTCACGTGTAAGATCCGATCGATGGTTTTTACTGGCACTTGAGCAAACCTATCTGTGATCAACTATGATGCTCTGAAATAATACAGCTTTCAGTTTTGTTCTTTCTTTGTCTCGTTTTTTCTACAAACCAGATTGTGCAACTTGAAGCGCAAGACGCGGAAATTCAGCAGAAAGCTGAATTTTTCACGGTAAGTACGAACGGTGTGCGTCTCAGCAAAGGGCGAAAGCAAAGTTCTCGGCCTAAACTTGGCGCTATAGCAAAGGAAAATGCGGGTTGCCCTCTGGAGCCGCTAAAAATGCTACACGAATTTCATTTTTCGATGCAGCCTAAACCGCGAGTCGCACAAAGATGAAACTTGGTCAATAAGTAGGGACGGTGTGCCGCTTAGCATTTACCCGAACGTTCACGGGCGAGGTAAAATCACGGTGAAAATCATGTCCATGGGAAGCAAGGAAAGAGGATGTGACCACATAGGTGTTGACTAATGGATCTGATGAAAATATTGACAATATTTTAAGAAACAACAATAGACAAGTGTTGTTAAAAATACGACTCATACTAACAATGAGTTACCAAATTAGTCTTCAATCTCAACCCTAAAGGCTATCCAGGCACCCTGGAGGGAAACTTACCGTCACTTATACTGTCAGAAATCTCCGCCTTAACTGCAGACCCTCTAACAGGATAACGACGCCACCCCTAGAATGTGAATGTCTTAGTGAACGCACCACAACAAAACGTGACCTCTGCCTTGGACCCATCCTTAAAGAAGCAGAGGGCAGCTGACACGGGCAGCACCCAGAGACGAGACCTTGCTCATGAGTAGCTCAGCGTTACCTTTTCCAGTGCGGGATTCGAACCAGTGACCTTTTCAGATCACGGGCCAAACTCCCCAACTGTTACGCTAAGAACTGAGCTCTGGTCTTAATCCGGCGTTTCCCAATCCCAGTCCTCGCGCCCCACCGCTCCGCACAGATTCGGCTTTTCCAACCCACAGCACAGCCGATGCTACCGATTAGCTAATTAGCAACGTAGGACCAGCGTGCGACAGTGCAGGAAATACCGAAAATGTGCAGAGCGGTG
>JAVGVS010001536.1:0-18991 GCA_032718565.1 Distichodus sexfasciatus
TTTTTGCACTAGTATTGTAGCTTTAGCATTCATGCTGTAGCTTTAGCATTCATGTCGTGACTTTTTGCATTAGTATTGTAGCTTTAGCATTCATGCTGTAGCTTTAGCCTCCATATCGTGACTTTTTGCTTTAGTGTTGTAGCTCTAGCATTCATGCTGTAGCTTTTGCATTTCTATAAATCCCTTTATTTGCATAGAAAGTGGTTTACACAACAGTTAAAAATGAGTCCTGAAAGCTGTCTGCGGAAAAACGGTTATTGTGAAACCCAAACAGAGAAGATCATCACCTTACGCACTGTTGCCTTTCAGAAAAACGTGCCCAAGTTGAGTTTATGCAAATCTAAAATACACACTCGAAACGCGAGCTTTAATAGCTGACAATGACAGTGACAATGACAACACAATTCATCAATTAGCTGCGTTTCTGCAAATAAATCACAGCTTCCCCGAGTCACCTGCTGTCGGAGCGTTAACCTTATAAGAGCTGACGTTTCTGGGCGTTCTTCAATCTCTTTATCTATTGGCTTATATTATTGGAACAGCATACGCTAGACATGCATGCCTTATATTGTATTATTTCAGAAGGCCCACAGCTACTCATTTATGTATGTATTTGATGTGAAAATAACAAGACAAACCTTAAATCATCTTTTTAACCCTGAGAGCTCGTGCAAAATGTGATTCATTTCGCCCTTCATATATGAATAATGCACAATGTGCTCATCTAAGTTATGTTTGTACGCATTAACATATTCCAAGTGTATCTGATTGTATTCCAGAGATCAGCTCCTTTCTGTCTGGCAAAATGCATATCTTTTTCATTATAATAAGCTATAGAATGTCCAGCTTGCAAATAGCGTAACGTTGATAGCGTAACAGTGGTCCGCGGCGGCATTGCAGGTGATTCGTGACATGCAGTTCACTTTCACTACTTTTAAAAAATGATTTATATCTTTTTATTTTTCTAAATATTTCCAGATGATTTGGGCATCTGTATGAATAATGAGTTTAATGCAAATATCTAAAAAATAATACAAAAAATACTGCCTCCCACGCTCATACTGCATAGTCTGAGTGGTAGTGTCTGGGACAGAAGCAGTTGAAAACCCCTGAGTTATATCATATTGACGTTGCTTGGTGATTTTCTGGCTACGGCATAAAAATTCAAGTTACAAAGAACATCCTGGTATTAACTATGGCTGCCCAATCTGCGTGCATTGTGACATATTGTAGAAAAATTGATGGCATTAGGGCTGCATCTAATGATTATTTTGTTAATTGATTAATCTGCTGATCATTTTTTTGTTTAATCAATTATTAATCAAATAAAAATTAAGAAAAAAACATTTCTAGGGTTAGGGTTTGGGTTGCTAGGGTGCATATTATGGTAATAATCTACATATGTAAAGTGCTATGTGATGTAAAGTGCAATAGAACATTTCCAACACCACTGGGGAAGAACTGTTGTGGTTCATTATCATGCAACAGATTCTCCATCGTTTCATTTCACAAAAACACTTTAAAAGGCAGACTGTATATTCGGGGGCTAATTCAAGCCGTCTCCATCATCCTTTACTCGCAGTGACGAATGGAACATCACGCAGAGCTCCAGATGGCAAGAGCGCGTCATCTATCTGAAAAATAAGACGTTTGATAGATGGCGCTCCGGGGAGAGAGCCCCAATAAATGGCAAACATAGACAACGCCAATTTCTGGCTAATGCAGTCAGACAAATTACATTTACCTTTGATGTATTTCACTATGTAACTAATTAAACTGCATTTTTTAAATTAAGATTTGGGAAGGATGAACTGCATTCACAATTACTTTTCCAAAAACAATTGGTTACCATATAAAAGTGATTTTTTTCTAAGAAAGACGGTTTTCAACCAATTAAACTCATTATTAATCATCTCCATGAAAGAAACTTTTTCATTAGAGACTGAGATGAATGAGGGAGATTTAATACCTGAGTTATCTTACAGTAACTACTGGTGTCTCAAAAAATAGAATACTGTGAAAAAGAATCGAATTATTTTATTTTGTAAATCATTAAAAAGTTATCGTTTGATATGTGCTCTTTCACTTTCTTAAAAAGCAAAAAAAATCTAAACATCAAATATCAAAAAAGTCACATTTTTAAAGTATAGAATATTGCTAAAAAGGTGGTTTGCTTCTTAATTTTGTGATTTTATTAAAAAGGCGGCTAATAATGCTGGTCTTGTCTCAGTCTCAACACACTCTGGTTTCGGTCTTGTCTCGTTCCTTCAGAGTCTCTGTCTTTTTTTGGTCTCGACACACTCTGGTCTCGGTCCTTAAGAGTCTTGGTCTTATCTCTGTCTCAACGCTGTTCTCAGTCTTGTCTTGGTCTCAAAATACTCTGGTCTCAGTCTTGTCTCGGTCTCGACACACTCTGGTCTCGGTCTTGTCTCGGTCCTTCAAAGTCTCGGTTTTGTCTCTGTCTCAACATACCCTGGTCTGAGTCATGGCTCAGTCTCAGTCTTGTCTCGGTCTCTAAACCCTCTGGTCTCGTTCCTGCAGAGTCTTGGTCTTGTCTTGAACACAAAACACTCTGGTCTCATTTCTGCAGAGTCTTGGTCTTGTCTTGAACACAACACACTCTGGTCTCTGTCTTGTCTTGGTCCTTAAGAGTCTTGGTCTTGTCTCTGTCTCGACATACTGTTCTCGTCCTTGTCTTGGCCTCGATACACTTTGGTCTCAGTCTTTTCTCGGCCTTGACCCACTCTGGTCTCGGTCTTGTCTCGGTCTTTTAGAGTCTTGGTCTTGTCTCGGTCTCACACACTCTGGTCTTGGTCTTGTCTCGGTCCTTTAGATTCTTGGTCTTGTCTCTGTCTTGATACACTCTGCTCTCAGTCTTGTTTCAGTCCTTTGGTCTTGTCTCTGTCTCAACACCCTCTGGTCTCGGTCCTGCAGAGTCTTGGTCTTGTCTTGCTCTCAACACATTCTGGTCTCTGTCTTGTCTCGGTCCTTCAGAGTCTCGGTCTCGACACACTCTGGTCTCGGTCCTTCAGAGTCTCGGTTTTGTCTCGGTCCTTCAGAGTCTCAGTCTCAACGCACTCTGGTCTCTGTCTTGCCTCGGTCCTTTAGTCTCGGTTTTGTCTCTGTCTCAACACACTCTGGTCTCAGTCCTTCAGAGTCTTGGTCTCGGCACCCTCTGGTCTCAGTCCTGCAGAGTTTTGGTCTTGTCTTGGTCTCGACACACTCTGGTCTTGGTCTTGTCCCCAACTCCCCCCAATACTCTGTTCAACCAACCCAACTCTTTTTATTTTGCAGTTGTTATTCATAATTTCAGCACAAAAACTTGGTTCTAAACTTCCCGAGTTTGAGGTTTGTTTGTTTGTTGAAACTGTCCGAGTTTTGATGGCCAAAAAAGTTGTGATTTCACTTGTCTCTGTAAGATTAGAGTAACCACAGGCTGGACGCTGCTGCAAGACGGCGACTGCTGCAAACTCCGGCGTCTTTTTGACACATCACACGACGTGGCGACTCCGTGGAGATCAGGCACGTTGGGTAATTCCTGCATATCAAAACAAGCATAAAGACAGATTTTTCTCCCCTCCTTTTCTCGGGAAAGGTTTGAGTGGATCCAGCCCCTTCACACTTGACGTGTTATTTCATGAGGGATGAGCTCGGAAAAATTGAAAGAAATAAGAAAGACAAGCGACCACCGCTATGCGCCATGAATAAAACATCATGCATCGAGCTAAAGGAAAAAAGTATCAGCATGTGTTGTTCTGTACTTTTAGAATTCGTAACAGCACGGACAGAATCGTCTTAACAAGATGTCCGACTTCATTCTGATGCGAGAGGCATAGCGAGGTCCGATCTCAGGTCCAAACTCTAATGACAGAACAGAGGGTGGAGAAGACGAAAATAAAAAATATCTCCAAGGTTTCTTAGCTTATGATGACAGGAATCAAAAAAGTTATCCATTTTATCATTTAATTGCAAAAAAGCAGGTCTTCATGTTTGCTGCATTTATTACACGTAAAGTGAAATATTTCAAGTCTTTTTTGTCTTTTTTGTTTATTTGGATCTTGATTATGGTTAATAGCTACGATGGCAGAGATAAAAATGTGATTCAATGCAACAAAACATATTCCAACAAAAATGCTAATGCATGTGCAAACTCAGACAAATTCAGAAATTTGTTATTTTTAATTTCATTCATATATGCTATTTCACATTCTAAAAAAATTAAGTATTATAAGTTATTAATTTTTTTCTGTTTTTTAATTTTGTGATTAAATAACTTAAAAAGTCATTATCTAATCATATTACGCAATATTAATTACACAAAGTGAACTTTTTCATGTCTGACTGAGGGACTTGTAAAACGCTAAAAAGTTTACTGCAGTTCATTCTACATCCACTGGGGGCGATGTGGTGTAGCATAATGACTGTAGATGTACACTCTGTAGGAAATAGCTTTTACTCACTCAATTTTTCTTTTGTGCCAAAGATCTCGCGGTGAAACAGCACTGAAATTTGAGTTGTGTGCTGTAACGTGTGTTACTGAAATATGTAACGAGTATAAAATTACTGAAAACGTATTAGTGATGCCTTATATTACTGCGTCACAGCAAAAAGTAGTAAATTACGTTACTTTTGTTACACGTTCCTCCATGCTAATTCGAAAGTAAAGCCCTACTTTATTCATTCACAGTAAATATCAGCGATGCACGATATGGGAATTTAAGACCGATGCTGATAGCCGATGATTTTCATGCTTATATCTGCCGATACCGATAAATGAGGAAGTTACGCACGTAATTACAAGATATTTTGCTCACCAAAGTTCCACTGCATGCTCATCTCAGACTTTAAACATGCCTGGCACAAGCGCTACCTTTCCCATGTACAATAAACGCATCTGGTGGCAGAGCGGTAGGGTGTTCGCCCCGTGATCAGGAGGTCGCGGGCTCGAATCCAGGGCCGGTAAAGTTACCACTGAGGTACTCATGAGCAAGGTACCGTCCCCAAGCACTGCTCCCCAGCCACGTGTTAGCTGCCCACTGCTCCTTCATGGATGGGTTAAATGCAGAGGTCACATTTGGTTGTGGTGCACTGTGTGCTGTGCTGTGGTGTGTTCACAATGACAAATAATCACTCACTGTCTTTGCATTATTTGGGTCTGTATCCACCAAACCTGTTTTTTACGCTGGCAGCAGCTATTTTTAATAAAATCCAATGAGCTTCCAAGAGCCTTCAGCGGAAAAAATAACGTTGGCAGAGACGGTTTATTACCGCAGCGTTCAGAGCACTTCAAGTTGAACTATTTCAACTATTATCTGTTCAACTATTAGAACAGCGCTGGACTCGTCAGTGTCACTTCTCTCTTGCTGGCCAATCAGAATCAAGGAAGGGGCGGGACAAACACAGTCAAGAACTCACTAACAACAATGGTGGTGTATCTGGAGCAGCTGGAGAAGCTAATTTCGGCTTGATTTACACAGTTTGACGTCTCATGTGAGTATCGAGTTCAATGTTCACATGAAATAGGAACCAACGCGGAAGCGCCCAATGATGCATAACTTAGCAACAACGAGCGCTGAGAGAAGCACAGAGTAAGCGCGCTGGAAGTGAGGTTTTGACCGCTCTCAGCATTTGGTGGACACAGGCCCTTAAATATCGGCTGGAAATATTGGGCAAATCTAAATCCGATGTCAGTGACTTAAGCAATTAAGATGTTATTTTTACTTCAGCAGTAAAAAAGCTATTATCAGCCGATATGACTCGGATTCAACAGTCTTCAACACACCAGAGACAGAGATTCAAAAAGGCTTTACATTTTTTATTCATAATTTATACAAGCAGATACAAAAAAGTTATAACTGTATCCAAATGTGCAAGAAATCACTACTGATCTTTATGAAATTCAAAAACAATCAACAAAAATCACCTAACTTTCAGGAAATCTGATCATGTAAACCCGGCCAAAGAAAGATCGCTCGTGAGAAGAAAAGCTTGAGAAAATACTTCCACCTCCATCAAAGTCAAAGTCAAATTACAAGCGAGGGGTGAAACACGCCCTCGTTTTCCTCGCTGGGAGAAAGGCAATCGAAAAGCAGCACAAATGTGAACAAGGTGGTAAAACCGTACCGAGAGGTTTTAAACTAAACATTATAAAGTCATCAGATTTACCAAAAAGACATGTAAACATTCACCTTCATCCGCACAACGAGGACAATAAAATATGCATCAGAGGACGCGTGTGAAGCTTGTTAAGAGCTCGACAGCTGTAACGTCGATATGCTTCTGCGATTCTGACGACCTCCAACGTTTTATAAAAGGTTATGAAAATAAACACCAAGAAAAATAAAGAAATAAAGATGAGATACAACGACAGTGTGTATAGTCACTCTCAAAAAATCTGGGAGAGGGAGTGATGAAGAAAAAAAAAAACACATTACAGATCATCAGAGATCAAAACTTCACATTTTCACTCTTCACTTTTTCTCGGCTAATAAAACATTCTCTCGCTCATTTCATCTTTAATAAAAGACAGAAAAAAAAACACCCAAAAACCTTCATTAATGGACAAAATAATAACACTTAATGTGACATGCATAACAGTCAGAGAGAGTCGGTGCTGAAATGACATGAAATCTGAACCACTGCAAAAAATCTTCACCGCTGCTCAAAAGTCTCCAGCGATTGCTCACATTTTGCTTCCAAAAATTCTCCAAAATCCACTGTGTGTTTCTCGAAAGAGTCTGGAATAGGGCTGGGCGATACGACCTCAGATCAATATCACGATTAACTGAACATCGATTAATGGACCTTTATCTTCCTTCTTTGCTCTCGTAATTTACTGACCAGGGTTGTACTGTAAAAATGCTAAGCTATTAAAACTGTAATGTTTTTACTAATGAAAGATCTTTTTAAATAATTGAAGAAACAGGACAGCACATGAACACACTGGAGAAATCTTAACAGGATTTATTACAGGTTCTGAATTTTGATTTTGATGAATTGCCCAGCTGTGGTCTAGTCTTACGTTTTATATTAATAGTATTTAAATACTAATATTGCAATAAGTCCTTGTACCAATTGTCTAATTTTCTAGCAAATCAGGAAATGAAAGATAGCTCAAGACTTTTGTGCAGTACTGTTTACATGCGGGTGTATGATTTTTTATATTTATATATGTTTAAGGCGGTCCATTACACCACCTGGAACTCAGTCAGAAACCCTCAACAAAGCGTACTGTGTTGTGAGATATACAACGGCACCTGGTGAACACACACCGTTAATAATTTAGGAATAAACTCCCAGTTTAATATGTTCAGTCTGGTTGAAAAAATGTCGATAAACCTGCCAAACCGTGCAAATTCACATTCTACCATCCGTCACGTCCACACGCATGAGATTTGGTCATATTTAGGGGTGTAAACGATTGATACAGTCCCTCTCTGATAAGCAGACGGGCTACTCCTGGAGAAAGGTGGTGAAAAGGTAAAAAGGAGAAATGATAACGGCTGTTTCTGATGAGGCTGTTTCTCCCTTGTGGCCAAAATTAGGAAGTTGGGAATGGCATCATTAATGGAGGCCAACACTGGAAATTACAATCACTCATTTTTCTAATTACCTAAAAATAAAGGGAATAAATGAGGTTTGCATTTAGGTTATTGACAAGAAAAAAACTAGCGTCCAACTTTTCAATGAGCTGGAAAAGTTCATCCATAAATGACGGAAAGAATTCCAGAAATTGGGAAGAAGAAGAAGAGGAAGGAAATGGAAACGGCCAGACTGGTGAGAGGACGTGACTGTGAGTCTTAACGACTTTCATGTAGCGTTTTGGAGGCGAAGCTTAAGTTTGGGAACTAAATAATAATAGAATAATGGGCCTCATTCAGCGACTGTTCTTAAGAAGAAATTTGAGAAAGAGTTTTCACCCAAATTCTGAGCTTCTCCAATGTTGTCTTAAGTAAGATTTGTTCCCAAGTTAGAACAGAATTATAAATGCTGAAGAGCAGACTTACGCACAAATTTACTGCACGGCTGTTTATGTAGAACGTCATCTTGTTGAGTTCTTTTACTGTTCTACTTTTGTAGTTTGTTAACGTTTTAACGTTCTTAAGAACAAATCTGAGAAGACTTCATATTGCTGAATGAGGCCCACTGCCTACAGCTGTTGTGTAAACGACAAATTTCACCACGATACGTTGTTATATCGATGTAACGGACGATTCGACGTCGGCCGATTTCACAAAGTCTGCAACGATACGATTCAATTAATTGGGCCGGCGATCGATATGCGGCGTCACATTCTGATTTAACGCCACTTCCATTCATATCAAATCACAAAAAGCAACTAAAATGCTACACATTTTTTATTCCTGAGCTCCACCACATATTTAAACGAAAACCATCACCGTATCCCTGCAACGGCCTCATACCGATGTATCGTTACACCCCTAATTATGACCAGCTCCGAAATCACCATTCTACTAACACACAGCGACGCTCATTACTGACTAAGAGCGAGAGTGTGTTCACCAAAGTTCCAAACCGAGATTTTCCTTCCCCCCGGCTTTTCTACGTTAATGAAATATTCAGCTACGTGTTCGTCGCTCTATTTCTCCCCGCCTGCTTTTGCTCAAGTGATCTGCAAAATAATATGACTGGCAGAATTTGTGAGAATTGTTTGAACTCTCACATTAGACGAATTCCCTTGGAAGAACCAGGTTTCAGTACAAACAGCTTATAACGACCCAGATATTCAAGTCTGAAATGAGTTTTTTTTTTTTGGTCTTGGAGCAGCCTGCATAGCTGTGACGACACCAAGCGGAAACCCGTGATGAGGGCGAGCGTGTGTTCGGACCACAAAACCGACGTACGCCGGCCTTTTCCGACGATGCGCAGCGTCTTTGGGAATAAACACCGTTGAAGAGTCGTTAGGACGTTTTACGGAAACCGACTTAAGTCGAAACGTCTCTATGAAATGTGCTCGAGGGCCGTCGGTGAAAAGAGCCCACGCTTTTTACAAGTTATCACCTTTATTGTGCGTAAATCCCAGCCAAAGTAATTACTCTTCTGGCAAATTTTCCTGCGTCGCTCATTAGAGAAGTGTCACTCGACCTCCAAAAAGTTGATATGTTTGAGAGAATGTTGAAATTTTCCCAAAAAATGAAATAAAAGCACATAGTACGAGGGACGAAACAGCGAAACACTTTTGAAGCACAAACTGACATCAATCAGAGGAAATAAAACCAAAACCAGCATTCGAGAAAGAACCGTTCCCTTTTTTTTGCATGACATCCTTGGCATCTTATAACCCTTAGGTTTTGCGTGTGATGTGACTTTTAAACAATAAGAACACCAAAATAAAAAAAGAAATAACTTTCATCTGGAGCTTTATAAAACCTCAATTTGTTGTTGCAAAGAGGGGAGCAAATGACGTTCTGGATGCAATAAAGAGGAAACCTGAGCGTAACCCTGTAAAGATTTTTGTCTCCTTCCTACTGGAGCTGTTGTAAATAATAGCATTGAATATGTTAAATTCGGTCAAAGCTACCCTTTTTTTTTTAGCTTTGAACTTTTTTGCGGAGCGACTTTTCAGCTTGTACGTAGCTGCCACTGAAGACGAACCGCTTTTAATATTATTACTATTGCTAACTCCTGAAAAGTTGTCGAAGGAGGAGAAAAAGGGGAAGCGAAAGTCACCTTTTTTTCTTTTAACGACAGTGAGAATGAAGCAGCATCTGTTGGCGCTCTAATGGCAGGACATCAGCCTAAAAGCGATGAAAATGTGATGGCACGAGGGAGGGAAAAAAAAACAGAAAGAAGAAGCGTCGTTCCAGAAAGCTGAATTACGGTTAAGGACGAGGAGGTTATCCGTGGCAAAAAAAAAGTCTGACGCGGTGAATCCTTCAGACTTTCATTTAAGAAGAAAACTTTCTGGACAGGAGAGAGGACGTCCCAACAGCCCGCTAATGTAGTGAGGGGGGCGGACGATATCAGCTCAGATCAATATCGCGATTAAGTGAACACAACCTGATTCATCAATTTTTACAGATTATTGATCACATTTTATGAACAACTTTTATTTATTTGAAACAATTTCGTCAGCTAGCATGGTTTGTCGCAATTTCACACCGTATCCCACCGGTCAGACGTTCTGAGCGTCTCTCAAATTGACAGAATTTAAAACAATTCAACAAACTTTTCAACTAACGAGACATAACTACAGACGCATTTGCGAAACTGCAACGCCAGCGTGAGGGCTCGAGTTTTGTGGCTGTGACATGACTGTCCGAGTGGAACGACTAAACTGCACTGAGGTGAATGTGGAAAGAAGGAGGGACGATAAAAGTGTGGAAGCAGACTGAGATGTGTTCAGTGAGGTGGTCTGAAGTGCGTTAAGAACCGTGTCGACTGTAGAGGTCGACCGATATATCAGGCCGATATTTAGCATTTTTTACGATATCCGCATCGGCCAATATCCGAGTTTAGTGCGCCGATATTCAGGCATCTCGTTTGTAACTTGAAAACTTTTTGTTTACAAATTATTAGTCAAGTTCAAATGTTATATATTTATATATTGTTTAGACATATATACAGTTTTATTTGTTATTTAGGTTTATGTTATTTATGTTTAGTCCGTGTTAAATAAATGTTACGTTGAGAAATTTCGTGTATCCTTTGTTATTGTTAGTGTGATATTTTACTACACAAACAGAGGGGAAATGTCGAATTATTGGCCAAAAAAATATCGGCAGCATACAGTATATCGGCCATCGGCTGACCCTGACTTCTAAATATCGGCATCGGCTTCAGAAAAACCCTTATCGGTCGACCTCTAGTTGACTGTCGTGTGAAAACACCTTTCGAGTCTCAAATCCCACGTGTTCTTAATGGCAGACAATCAATGGGCTCCTATGGGGGGGAAAATAAACGACAGGAAAAAAAGGGATGAAAAGAGGAGTGCGTCAGGACGGTTACAGAGGGGTGAAGAGGCGCGCTGGTTCTCGATTCACGTCCAACTCGGTGGCACTGTTGAAGAATGACGGTCGTTCAGTAAATCGTGGAAATTTGCGCTACGTTAGTCTACGTTGAAAAAACGGATAAAAGTCGTGAAGGAATCAAAAACGTGTACGTAAGCACCTCGCACCGCTACAGACCACACGTTTTAGAGATGGAGCAAAGTTTCTAGCAGTAAAACTGCAGGAGGAGGAACAGTAATCGGATAACGACAGGTGAGCGCTCACCGCAGTCTCATAATAACCTGGAACAGGAAGTGTGCTTGACTATGTGCTAGAATTTTGGTTACGTGAGCTGACCACCCAAACTGTGTGCTACTTTTAAAAGATCTCTCTTTCAGGACACAAGTGAAAACTTGTGACGGTGTTTACGATGGAAATTTGGGATGCAGGCATGTCTTGTGATTCTGTGCATTGTGTAGCAATAACGATACACATTTTAGTGCAGTTCAATTCCTCATTCCTGTATTAGCATGTCAGTTGCGTATTACGCCACAGCAATGAAACTCCTGCATCTTCTGATGTCAAACATAAACATGCACCTGTTAAGTATTAAGAATTTCTTCTGATTAAAATCTGTGCCTCTGACGATAACCATGGCAAACGTCGCTGCAAATTTCACTCTTGCAGTTAGAATTTCACTTCTAACAAATCATTATATTGCCTTAATTATGTAGCTGCAATACCTTGCAAAAGAACTTTGTCTTAAGAGAAAAGGGTAAATCTTAAAAAAACATAAGTGTTGTTAAATTTGCTCAATAATTATTTTGTTTATTGTGAAAAGCTGATGTTAATTTGTATGAAAATATGGCCGATTGTGATATCTGTCCCTCCAGGATTTCGCAGGAGATTTTGAGGCAGCTTTTCTAAAAAAATTAATAAATTAAACTGAAGGAACAAAACACTTATTTTTATTAACCATTTAGTTATTTCTGAAGGTGAGGCGTTTTTATCACATTTCCTGCGTCTTCTAAACGTAACAAGGAAGTGAGTTCACTGACATATGACAACGTTTTGCAGGAAACGACAATGAAGGGTCAAAAATTGAGGAAAAGCTGCAGTAATTGGTCAAAATTGCACGGCAGTAATGAATCTGCGCTAATAGTTGTGATCGCAACAAAAGAGGGGTCTGGTGTACGTATGTAATTATTGTGTGGCAAATTTATTTCAACAGATAAAAAGTTAAGGAAAGCTACAGAGCTCTCTTTTTGTTGAGTGTATACTAACTGTGAAATCTCTTCACTCTGACCAGACAAATGTGTGAGTGTCAACACAGTCACAGTTTACAACCTGGAAATGAATCAGGTTTATTTGGGTCTGGACGGGCTCATATTATTTTATGGTGAATATGATATCAGGGTTTCCACATGAATCCAAACTCAAAGTGTACCTTCAAAACGATCCAAAAAACGTCTCAATCTGAGCAACAACAAATCTGACAAACTCCCAAAACACCAGCCAAAGAGAAACTGCTTCCAACACAAACTCAACAAAACATTTCCGACTTGGCAGCAACAACAAAAATATGAACAAACGTCTGTAAACCATTGAAGGACGAATCGCCAAAAGTGCAAGGTACTACTGTCTCCCAAGTTCAGTAGTGCTTTTCCTGCAAGTAATCTTTCATTTTGTTGGGTAAAGGCAGTTTCTGGATCAGGTCGATGCGCGTGTACTGGCGGATGACGAAGCGGCACAGGTACTGCAGCGAGCGCACCTGCATGAAGCGGGACACCGGACCGGTCAGCCTCACCGGGTACGTCGCGGAACCCGGCAGCCGGGATCGGGAGTAACAGAACGCCCCGTTTTCAGAGTCTTTGATGGAGAGCTCAATTAGATCGACGATGGACGTGTGGCCCTCCACATCCGGCTGCTCGTAAAAACTAAAGCGGCCGTTGGAATGCTCGATCCGGGTGTGAAGCGTCTTTCCCTGCGACCGGAAACTCAAACTGAGCAGGTATCGGTCGTCGGAGCTGTCGCGCACCAAAAACGAACCGTCAGGAAGTTCGACGAGTTTCTCCTCGGCTTCCCACCTGGTTATCGGCCCCCAGTACCAACCCTGTTTGGCCAGCTTCTTGAGCTCCTCCGTGAGGCTGGTCACCGCCATGGCTCCGCCGCCGCCGCTCTGGACCGAGTCGTACACCCTGCTGACTCCGGGTGCGGAATTCGGGTCGAAGGTCAGGTGGCGACGCACCCGTTCTGCAACGCGGGGATCCGTCGAGTACGTTCTCGGGATTTCAGAACCAGGGAAAAGAGGGCAGATGGATGACGAAAAAGGGAAAGTGGAGTCGGTTCCAGAATCAGAGGCGCCGAGGAGGAGTCCGTCGTCGGCAGAGTGGTCTGTGAAAATGTTGGACGACGAAAGGTCGGCTCGGTCCGGGTCGGACGAATCCACATCGGCCCGTTCCGACACCTCCATGGGTGAGGGGCCGTCCAAATCGGGGTACATTCCCTCGTCTAAAGGCATGGTGTACTGGATGTAGTCCTGAGGCGCGAGGCCGAAAACAACAGGCGCGTGCTCGCCTGCGTTTAAATGCGAGTCGCCGGACTCCGAGTTCTTCAGAGATTCGGTCTGCTGGTCGAAAAGGCCCTCGAGCCGAACACCACGGAAGTCCTTCCTCACCCCGTTGAGGGACGGGCTCGGACTGGGGCTGTGAACCGAGGCTTTTACTCGCACCTCCATCTTGATGCAGGCCTCCTCGGTTTCCGCGGGACGCAGCGGCCACGGCGACGGGCTGTAGTGATGGCTGTGCAGGGACGAGGATCTTAAGGGTCGCTGGGCTTTGACTTCATTAAAACTTATGGGCACAGAAGAGGATGAGAAGGTGTCGACGTCGTCTCCCAAACTCGCAGAGGTCGAGCCTCCTCCTCCTCCTCCTTTGCCTTTGGCTTTCTGTTTGGCTGAGAGTCTCCGTTTTAAGGTGCCCATGAGGCTTTCGGTTTTGGACCGGGTTTTGTGGGCTCTCGCGTCGTCGCCGTGGAGCTCGCACGCCAGCTCTTTGCCGTAGCAGCCTCTGAAGAGAGCGTCGTCTTTCGCCAGCTCGGAGGCCAGCGAGGGTTTCTGAAGCATGACGAAATCCCCATCCTCTTTTCCCTTTATGCTGAAGGATTTCCTGAACGTCTTGAGGCTGATCTTCTTCATGCTGATGTTCCCCACCCAGGGGAGGGCGGGGAGGGGGTGGTTTTGGGGGGATGATGGAGTGATAGATACTAACCACAGACTCCTTCCATGTGACTGGAACTGTCCATCACATCACAACACAGGCCTCGTCATCTGTGAGAGAATGAAACACACATCAAATAGGAAACTCAGAACTTAGAATAATCACCTGTAGACCAAAAGGGTAATGTGTTCAAAACCTACCTCCAGCACTACTACCACTGTGCACCTGAGCAAGACGCTCAACCTCAAGTTGCTCCGGAGGAACGGTCCCTGAAAACAGAAGTTGCTCTGGATTAGAGGGCCTGCTAAATGTAGTAAACGTAAATGATAATTGATCATTTTATGGACAAACGGTTTAGAAGTTAAGTGTGGTTAAGTAGATGAAGAAACCAGACCTGGACCTGAACTGGGGGATAAAGTCGGCATAAAGTCATACTGAATGCATCACATATTATATATAATCACAGATTAATGGCTCAACATATTCTGTGCTTTAGACAAATCAAGCCCTCAAGTCCGAAAAGAGCTATTCACAGAAATTTGAGGAGCTGTTGATAAAAATATATATATATTAAAACGAGAATATTTATGCCCATAAAAACTTTATCTTCTTGATTGAGAAAACAGTGAATTGTTCCCCTCGTGAAAAGTTTTCCCGCAACTCAGAGAGTCAGGAAAACAACTGAAATAGTTTCCCCCCAAGTCAATACATCACATTTTTTTGTATAACTCAACTTATTTGTTTGCAAAAAGACATTTTTCTACACATCTTCTTGGGGTAAATGTGAGGCCTAACAGATTGGGCAGCTTCCAGCAGGCCTGTGCACCAACAAAAAGCCTGAAAATGTCTATTTATTCTGTCAATATTACACTGTTACCCGTCAGTTGTGCAACTAAAATAACTTAATTGAGAATTTGTGAAATATTTGGACATTTTTGGTCGCTAACAGGACTGTTAGCTTGGCTGCTAACGATTCCCACTCCGCCGGACAGCACTAACAACAGAGCGCCGCGGCGGAGCGCCTCAGGTCGGGTCTTTAGGCTAAATCGACTCCCAGGATTAGCGGCCGTCCAAAGCCCCGACGCTATACTTACTCCCGGAGCTCCAGATTAGTCTCCCCGTCGGCTTTTACAGCGTCGACTAATCGCCACAAACTCGACACTCGGCGACTCCTGACAAAAATGTCAAAACTCAGGGTGGTGACACGCTCGCCATCCAGCCCCGTTAGCTTAGCCTGCTAGTGCGCTAACTTCTCGGCTAACTCTGCTAGCCGATTAGCTAACCTACACTTTCGCCTCAAACCGCTTTCTCGGCGGATTTACGCTTTTAAACGTTAACCTAAATCTTGCTCTGTCCCCTCAACGCGTGTGAGGTTGAATTAATGGCTTTTCTGCCTCATATTCCTTTTTAGCTTGAAAGGAGAAACTGGTTAGCTAAGTTTGGCCAAAGTGCCCTCCTCGCTCCTTCTTTTCTTTTTCGCCGTGACGCTGTTCGCCTCTCCGGTTGCGTCCAAATCTTACTAGCACACTCGCTAGTACGCGAAAAGAGTGGGCCTGTACGGCCGCTTCACTTTCTTAGTGCTCTAGTATGTGATTGGGGACACGGTCTTTCCGCTTTTGTTTCTTGTTGCATTGTGGGAGAAGTGGGCGAATAGATAGAGATTGAGGTGGCGCACATAGAATTTTTTGGTACAGAAACATTGTACATTTGGGCATTTTTATCATTTTTGTAATTATTTTTCGTGTTTGTTGTTTTTTTGTCATTTCATGTTTGCGTTCAGAGTTTTCTCTGTGATCGTCGGCGTCTTTTTGTGATGTCAGATTTTTCCTGTTTAGTCATTGGCTCTTGGATTTGTCAATCAATTAATGAGTACATTTATTGGCTAATCTGAGTGTCAATCACTAGAAGTGGGCCACCCATCAGACTTCTACACCATGTGTGATTGTTAAGTGAGTGCAAATTATATGTTGGAGATCAGCTAAAAGACGCCCTCTGAGCCCATAGAATAGAACTGAAAACATCAATATTGTAGCTTATTTTTGTACTTTTATAGAATCATATCATAATCGTATCAAATTTGACTTGAATATATGTTGACTTGATGTATAGATAAGTTTCTATGAAATTAATTATAACAGAGGAACAGTAAATACATTAAAAGCAAATGTCCATAGCGCTTCTATAACAGTCTTTGTCTTAGAGTGTTTCCAATCCAAAGTTTATATTTATTTTGAAAAATTAAGCCTATTCTTTTCTTTCCTTTACTTTTTTGTTTGCTTTTTAAGTGCATATGTACTGTGGGGATTCAGATGTTAATTTAAAATATACAAATTAAATACAGCAAAATTAATAACTCATATAAGTTGAAGTATGCAACTAAAGTATCCATGTTTTTCTTGAACATAAATATGATTAACACATTTATTTTGTAAGCAAATGTTTTCAGTACTATTAATTAAGTAACAGAGCACACAACGTACACATGATAAGTTTACAAAATGTGCAAGATTTCTACAAACTCAGTATTTGCCACAGTATTTTTCCGTTTCTTCACTTTAGTGTTCCAATAAAATTAACTCAACCTAAATAATCCTAAAGTAAATTTCTTTAACTAGTCCTGCAACTTCTTCTTCATTTTCGTTGTTGTTGATGGTGATCTGTCCATCCATACATCCATCCATCTATCCATCCATCCATCTAATTTAGCTCTTAACCCACATCCACACGCTATAAGCTGGTTTCTTGCAGGTTGATATGATCTTTATGTTTTTGGTGAATGTACACAGGGGGATTTAGTTTTTCCTACCGTTTCTCATGTGCAAGCTGAATGAGGCAGAAATGATTTGCTCAATATGTCTGCAGCGCGGCTCACATTGATTTGGTGCTTCAGCATGACTGTCGGTGCCGTGGGGGGGAAGGGGGTGGGGGGAACTGGTTGGAGGTCCCAAGTGCCTTGCCTCATATCCTCAACACCTGCAGCCAAGCGGAAGACGTGAGTTACAGACATGTCACACAGCAACGCTCTTCAACGCTGCAGCACTCGCCTGTTTTAGGATTTTGTTATTTTATTTTATTTTTATCTCTTCAACTCGGGAAATGTCCTCTGATGCTCCCCAGTTCCGAGAGCATTTATTGAATGCCGGCTTCTGAATACTGAATTCTGAACATATATATATAATCACTCACTTGTAATAAAAATCACTTTTAACCCTTATAATCTTATTGTAAAGTGTTACCAAAATACCAAAAATTCAATCAATAAAATCTATGTCATATATTTAATATGATATAAAAATGCCATTATCAGAACAATCAGAAATCTTGAGGTAAATTGTTTTTTGCTACACAAACTGGAAACTAAATTGTTTCAGATCAGACTTCAAATTGTTGTCCATTAAACAGACTCTGAGAGTTTTCCCATGCTAAGAAAATATCCTCTGATGCTGCCCAGTATCTCAGAGTATTTATTGAAGAGATGACGCTTGACTCTGCAGCTCCTCGTGCATCGTGTTCTTGCTGGCGGAGACAAGACTTAGTGAAGTGAGAGGAGAAATGGATAGAGAGAGGGGGGGAAAAGAGAGAGAGAGAGAGGTGATAAGGATAAGGACTCTATTTCAGTCCTTCATCTCACTGCTTGCTCTTTAGGAGAGGGTTTAAGACGTCCAGAGGTGGGCAAAGTAGCTAAAGTTCCTCCTAAAATGACTGTTGACACAACACTGCAATAAATGTTTTTGCACTGCTGCCAGTATTTGCACAAATATTGAACACTGAATGTATAAATAGACTGGATACAGAATTCTTTTCATACTATAACTGTTTCTAACCTCCTGCCCATCCAGTGTAAAAGTGTAAAAGTCAATTTCCACATTGTAGGTAATACTGCATCCAAACTGTATCTCTATCTACCTCTATTTTTAATTGTAGTTCTAGTTTAAAGTTATATTTAATATTCCATGTCTAGTTTAAAATGTATATTTTTGTACTTTATTTATTATTGTTTATTCCATGTGCCTTAATTGTTCTTTGTTCCCTTTTCCTACTGCACTGTTTAAACTGGAGCCACGTCGTCTCGTCTCTCTGTACATCTGTACAGTAGATAGCAGAGATGACAATAAAGTTTACTTTGACTTGACTTTGACTAAATTCATTACTTAAGTGAAAGTACAGATACCACTAGTCAAATGTTACTCCAATACAAGTGAAGGTCGTACAGTTCAATTTTTACTTAAGTTAAAGTACTGAAGTACTTGTTTAAAAAAATACTGAAGTATTAAAAGTACATCTTTCACCACATTGTTGCATTATTGCCACAACACTTATAACACTTAATGCCTCTGACTAGCTTGTAGAAGCTGTAGAATAAGCAACTGGTAGAATGTTACAGAACGAAACACAACTTGAACTGATAAAGAAAACCAGTCATTAGTTTATTTTATGAATTAATTGTAAGACCACACACCACTCAAAACAGCATGGTAGTGTCCTGACACAGCTCTGGCAGTGTGTGCACACATATATGTGTATGTTAATCAGGAGGACAGTGCAATAGCTGTAAATGCAGCTCACAACATCAAATCAACATTCCAACCTGCGTAAAACCCAGCTCTACACCTCTGGCTTCATGACTTTCCAACAGCAACAATGTTCTAATCAATACAGAAAACGGCAGAACTGTCTGAACTTGGTTTTATATTTCCAGTCTACAGGCGTGATGTAACCCTGCTGGTTACTGATAGACTGTCACCTGTCAAACAACCAATCATGTTTTAGAAAAGGTGGAATAACATCCACTTTATCCACAGATTTGAAAGTAACGAGTAACGA
>JAVGVS010001537.1:0-18961 GCA_032718565.1 Distichodus sexfasciatus
TTTTTGCACTAGTATTGTAGCTTTAGCATTCATGCTGTAGCTTTAGCATTCATGTCGTGACTTTTTGCATTAGTATTGTAGCTTTAGCATTCATGCTGTAGCTTTAGCCTCCATATCGTGACTTTTTGCTTTAGTGTTGTAGCTCTAGCATTCATGCTGTAGCTTTTGCATTTCTATAAATCCCTTTATTTGCATAGAAAGTGGTTTACACAACAGTTAAAAATGAGTCCTGAAAGCTGTCTGCGGAAAAACGGTTATTGTGAAACCCAAACAGAGAAGATCATCACCTTACGCACTGTTGCCTTTCAGAAAAACGTGCCCAAGTTGAGTTTATGCAAATCTAAAATACACACTCGAAACGCGAGCTTTAATAGCTGACAATGACAGTGACAATGACAACACAATTCATCAATTAGCTGCGTTTCTGCAAATAAATGACAGCTTCCCCGAGTCACCTGCTGTCGGAGCGTTAACCTTATAAGAGCTGACGTTTCTGGGCGTTCTTCAATCTCTTTATCTATTGGCTTATATTATTGGAACAGCATACGCTAGACATGCATGCCTTATATTGTATTATTTCAGAAGGCCCACAGCTACTCATTTATGTATGTATTTGATGTGAAAATAACAAGACAAACCTTAAATCATCTTTTTAACCCTGAGAGCTCGTGCAAAATGTGATTCATTTCGCCCTTCATATATGAATAATGCACAATGTGCTCATCTAAGTTATGTTTGTACGCATTAACATATTCCAAGTGTATCTGATTGTATTCCAGAGATCAGCTCCTTTCTGTCTGGCAAAATGCATATCTTTTTCATTATAATAAGCTATAGAATGTCCAGCTTGCAAATAGCGTAACGTTGATAGCGTAACAGTGGTCCGCGGCGGCATTGCAGGTGATTCGTAACATGCAGTTCACTTTCACTACTTTTAAAAAATGATTTATATCTTTTTATTTTTCTAAATATTTCCAGATGATTTGGGCATCTGTATGAATAATGAGTTTAATGCAAATATCTAAGAAATAATACAAAAAATACTGCCTCCCACGCTCATACTGCATAGTCTGAGTGGTAGTGTCTGGGACAGAAGCAGTTGAAAACCCCTGAGTTATATCATATTGACGTTGCTTGGTGATTTTCTGGCTACGGCATAAAAATTCAAGTTACAAAGAACATCCTGGTATTAACTATGGCTGCCCAATCTGCGTGCAATGTGACATATTCTAGAAAAATTGATGGCATTAGGGCTGCATCTAATGATTATTTTGTTAATTGATTAATCTGCTGATCATTTTTTTGTTTAATCAATTATTAATCAGATAAAAATTAAGAAAAAAACATTTCTAGGGTTAGGGTTTGGGTTGCTAGGGTGCATATTATGGTAATAAACTACATATGTAAAGTGCTATGTGATGTAAAGTGCAGTAGAACATTTCCAACACCACTGGGGAAGAACTGTTGTGGTTCATTATCATGCAACAGATTCTCCATCGTTTCATTTCACAAAAACACTTTAAAAGGCAGACTGTATATTCGGGGGCTAATTCAAGCCGTCTCCATCATCCTTTACTCGCAGTGACGAATGGAACATCACGCAGAGCTCCAGATGGCAAGAGCGCGTCATCTATCTGAAAAATAAGACGTTTGATAGATGGCGCTCCGGGGAGAGAGCCCCAATAAATGGCAAACATAGACAACGCCAATTTCTGGCTAATGCAGTCAGACAAATTACATTTACCTTTGATGTATTTCACTATGTAACTAATTAAACTGCATTTTTTAAATTAAGATTTGGGAAGGATGAACTGCATTCACAATTACTTTTCCAAAAACAATTGGTTACCATATAAAAGTGATTTTTTTCTAAGAAAGACGGTTTTCAACCAATTAAACTCATTATTAATCATCTCCATGAAAGAAACTTTTTCATTAGAGACTGAGATGAATGAGGGAGATTTAATACCTGAGTTATCTTACAGTAACTACTGGTGTCTCAAAAAATAGAATACTGTGAAAAAGAATCGAATTATTTTATTTTGTAAATCATTAAAAAGTTATCGTTTGATATGTGCTCTTTCACTTTCTTAAAAAGCAAAAAAAATCTAAACATCAAATATCAAAAAAGTCACATTTTTAAAGTATAGAATATTGCTAAAAAGGTGGTTTGCTTTTTAATTTTGTGATTTTATTAAAAAGGCGGCTAATAATGCTGGTCTTGTCTCAGTCTCAACACACTCTGGTTTCGGTCTTGTCTCGTTCCTTCAGAGTCTCTGTCTTTTTTTGGTCTCGACACACTCTGGTCTCGGTCCTTAAGAGTCTTGGTCTTATCTCTGTCTCAACGCTGTTCTCAGTCTTGTCTTGGTCTCAAAATACTCTGGTCTCAGTCTTGTCTCGGTCTCGACACACTCTGGTCTCGGTCTTGTCTCGGTCCTTCAAAGTCTCGGTTTTGTCTCTGTCTCAACATACCCTGGTCTGAGTCATGGCTCAGTCTCAGTCTTGTCTCGGTCTCTAAACCCTCTGGTCTCGTTCCTGCAGAGTCTTGGTCTTGTCTTGAACACAACACACTCTGGTCTCATTTCTGCAGAGTCTTGGTCTTGTCTTGAACACAACACACTCTGGTCTCTGTCTTGTCTTGGTCCTTAAGAGTCTTGGTCTTGTCTCTGTCTCGACATACTGTTCTCGTCCTTGTCTTGGCCTCGATACACTTTGGTCTCAGTCTTTTCTCGGCCTTGACCCACTCTGGTCTCGGCCTTGTCTCGGTCCTTTAGAGTCTTGGTCTTGTCTCGGTCTCACACACTCTGGTCTTGGTCTTGTCTCGGTCCTTTAGATTCTTGGTCTTGTCTCTGTCTTGATACACTCTGCTCTCAGTCTTGTTTCAGTCCTTTGGTCTTGTCTCTGTCTCAACACCCTCTGGTCTCGGTCCTGCAGAGTCTTGGTCTTGTCTTGCTCTCAACACATTCTGGTCTCTGTCTTGTCTCGGTCCTTCAGAGTCTCGGTCTCGACACACTCTGGTCTCGGTCCTTCAGAGTCTCGGTTTTGTCTCGGTCCTTCAGAGTCTCAGTCTCAACGCACTCTGGTCTCTGTCTTGCCTCGGTCCTTTAGTCTCGGTTTTGTCTCTGTCTCAACACACTCTGGTCTCAGTCCTTCAGAGTCTTGGTCTCGGCACCCTCTGGTCTCAGTCCTGCAGAGTTTTGGTCTTGTCTTGGTCTCGACACACTCTGGTCTTGGTCTTGTCCCCAACTCCCCCCAATACTCTGTTCAACCAACCCAACTCTTTTTATTTTGCAGTTGTTATTCATAATTTCAGCACAAAAACTTGGTTCTAAACTTCCCGAGTTTGAGGTTTGTTTGTTTGTTGAAACTGTCCGAGTTTTGATGGCCAAAAAAGTTGTGATTTCACTTGTCTCTGTAAGATTAGAGTAACCACAGGCTGGACGCTGCTGCAAGACGGCGACTGCTGCAAACTCCGGCGTCTTTTTGACACATCACACGACGTGGCGACTCCGTGGAGATCAGGCACGTTGGGTAATTCCTGCATATCAAAACAAGCATAAAGACAGATTTTTCTCCCCTCCTTTTCTCAGGAAAGGTTTGAGTGGATCCAGCCCCTTCACACTTGACGTGTTATTTCATGAGGGATGAGCTCGGAAAAATTGAAAAGAAATAAGAAAGACAAGCGACCACCGCTATGCGCCATGAATAAAACATCATGCATCGAGCTAAAGGAAAAAAGTATCAGCATGTGTTGTTCTGTACTTTTAGAATTCGTAACAGCACGGACAGAATCGTCTTAACAAGATGTCCGACTTCATTCTGATGCGAGAGGCATAGCGAGGTCCGATCTCAGGTCCAAACTCTAATGACAGAACAGAGGGTGAAGAAGACGAAAATAAAAAATATCTCCAAGGTTTCTTAGCTTATGATGACAGGAATCAAAAAAGTTATCCATTTTATCATTTAATTGCAAAAAAGCAGGTCTTCATGTTTGCTGCATTTATTACACGTAAAGTGAAATATTTCAAGTCTTTTTTGTCTTTTTTGTTTATTTGGATCTTGATTATGGTTAATAGCTACGATGGCAGAGATAAAAATGTGATTCAATGCAACAAAACATATTCCAACAAAAATGCTAATGCATGTGCAAACTCAGACAAATTCAGAAATTTGTTATTTTTAATTTCATTCATATATGCTATTTCACATTCTAAAAAAATTAAGTATTATAAGTTATTAATTTTTTTCTATTTTTTAATTTTGTGATTAAATAAAAAAAACTTAAAAAGTCATTATCTAATCATATTACGCAATATTAATTACACAAAGTGAACTTTTTCATGTCTGACTGAGGGACTTGTAAAACGCTAAAATGTTTACTGCAGTTCATTCTACATCCACTGGGGGCGATGTGGTGTAGCATAATGACTGTAGATGTACACTCTGTAGGAAATAGCTTTTACTCACTCAATTTTTCTTTTGTGCCAAAGATCTCGCGGTGAAACAGCACTAAAATTTGAGTTGTGTGTTGTAACGTGTGTTACTGAAATATGTAACGAGTATAAAATTACTGAAAACGTATTAGTGATGCCTTATATTACTGCGTCACAGCAGAAAGTAGTAAATTACGTCACTTTTGTTACACGTTCCTCCATGCTAATTCGAAAGTAAAGCCCTACTTTATTCATTCACAGTAAATATCAGCGATGCACGATATGGGAATTTAAGACCGATGCTGATAGCCGATGATTTTCATGCTTATATCTGCCGATACCGATAAATGAGGAAGTTACGCACGTAATTACAAGATATTTTGCTCACCAAAGTTCCACTGCATGCTCATCTCAGACTTTAAACATGCCTGGCACAAGCGCTACCTTTCCCATGTACAATAAACGCATCTGGTGGCAGAGCGGTAGGGTGTTCGCCCCGTGATCAGGAGGTCGCGGGCTCGAATCCAGGGCCGGTAAAGTTACCACTGAGGTACTCATGAGCAAGGTACCGTCCCCAAGCACTGCTCCCCAGCCACGTGTTAGCTGCCCACTGCTCCTTCATGGATGGGTTAAATGCAGAGGTCACATTTGGTTGTGGTGCACTATGTGCTGTGCTGTGGTGTGTTCACAATGACAAATAATCACTCACTGTCTTTGCATTATTTGGGTCTGTATCCACCAAACCTGTTTTTTACGCTGGCAGCAGCTATTTTTAATAAAATCCAATGAGCTTCCAAGAGCCTTCAGCGGAAAAAATAACGTTGGCAGAGACGGTTTATTACCGCAGCGTTCAGAGCACTTCAAGTTGAACTATTTCAACTATTATCTGTTCAACTATTAGAACAGCGCTGGACTCGTCAGTGTCACTTCTCTCTTGCTGGCCAATCAGAATCGAGGAAGGGGCGGGACAAACACAGTCAAGAACTCACTAACAACAATGGTGGTGTATCTGGAGCAGCTGGAGAAGCTAATTTCGGCTTGATTTACACAGTTTGACGTCTCATGTGAGTATCGAGTTCAAACGCTGCCGCGAACGGCAAGACGCCGTTTCTCTCCATTGTGAAGATAATCTCTTGTATGTCGACTAAACTACCATCTCAAAGTAAGACGTTACAATGTTCACATGAAATAGGAACCAACGCGGGAGCGCCCAATGATGCATAACTTAGCAACAACGAGCGCTGAGAGAAGCACAGAGTAAGTGCGCTGGAAGTGAGGTTTTGACCGCTCTCAGCATTTGGTGGACACAGGCCCTTAAATATCGGCTGGAAATATCGGGCAAATCTAAATCCGATGTCAGTGACTTAAGCAATTAAGATGTTATTTTTACTTCAGCAGTAAAAAAGCTATTATCAGCCGATATGACTCGGATTCAACAGTCTTCAACACACCAGACAGAGATTCAAAAAGGCTTTACATTTTTTATTCATAATTTATACAAGCAGATACAAAAAAGTTATAACTGTATCCAAATGTGCAAGAAATCACTACTGATCTTTATGAAATTCAAAAACAATCAACAAAAATCACCTAACTTTCAGGAAATCTGATCATGTAAACCCGGCCAAAGAAAGATCGCTCGTGAGAAGAAAAGCTTGAGAAAATACTTCCACCTCCATCAAAGTCAAAGTCAAATTACAAGCGAGGGGTGAAACACGCCCTCGTTTTCCTCGCTGGGAGAAAGGCAATCGAAAAGCAGCACAAATGTGAACAAGGTGGTAAAACCGTACCGAGAGGTTTTAAACTAAACATTATAAAGTCATCAGATTTACCAAAAAGACATGTAAACATTCACCTTCATCCGCACAACGAGGACAATAAAATATGCATCAGAGGACGCGTGTGAAGCTTGTTAAGAGCTCGACAGCTGTAACGTCGATATGCTTCTGCGATTCTGACGACCTCCAACGTTTTATAAAAGGTTATGAAAATAAACACCAAGAAAAATAAAGAAATAAAGATGAGATACAACGACAGTGTGTATAGTCACTCTCAAAAAATCTGGGAGAGGGAGTGATGAAGAAAAAAAAAAACACATTACAGATCATCAGAGATCAAAACTTCACATTTTCACTCTTCACTTTTTCTCGGCTAATAAAACATTCTCTCGCTCATTTCATCTTTAATAAAAGACAGAAAAAAAAACACCCAAAAACCTTCATTAATGGACAAAATAATAACACTTAATGTGACATGCATAACAGTCAGAGAGAGTCGGTGCTGAAATGACATGAAATCTGAACCACTGCAAAAAATCTTCACCGCTGCTCAAAAGTCTCCAGCGATTGCTCACATTTTGCTTCCAAAAATTCTCCAAAATCCACTGTGTGTTTCTCGAAAGAGTCTGGAATAGGGCTGGGCGATACGACCTCAGATCAATATCACGATTAACTGAACATTGATTAATGGACCTTTATTTTCCTTCTTTGCTCTCGTAATTTACTGACCAGGGTTGTACTGTAAACATGCTAAGCTATTAAAACTGTAATTTTTTTACTAATGAAAGATCTTTTTAAATAATTGAAGAAACAGGACAGCACATGAACACACTGGAGAAATCTTAACAGGATTTATTACAGGTTCTGAATTTTGATTTTGATGAATTGCCCAGCCGTAGTCTAGTCTTACGTTTTATATTAATAGTATTTAAATACTAATATTGCAATAAGTCCTTGTACCAATTGTCTAATTTTCTAGCAAATCAGGAAATGAAAGATAGCTCAAGACTTTTGTGCAGTACTGTTTACATGCGGGTGTATGATTTTTTATATTTATATATGTTTAAGGCGGTCCATTACACCACCTGGAACTCAGTCAGAAACCCTCAACAAAGCGTACTGTGTTGTGAGATATACAACGGCACCTGGTGAACACACACCGTTAATAATTTAGGAATAAACTCCCAGTTTAATATGTTCAGTCTGGTTGAAAAATTGTCGATAAACCTGCCAAACCGTGCAAATTCACATTCTACCATCCGTCACGTCCACACGCATGAGATTTGGTCATATTTAGGGGTGTAAACGATTGATACAGTCCCTCTCTGATAAGCAGACGGGCTACTCCTGGAGAAAGGTGGTGAAAAGGTAAAAAGGAGAAATGATAACGGCTGTTTCTGATGAAGCTGTTTCTCCCTTGTGGCCAAAATTAGGAAGTTGGGAATGGCATCATTAATGGAGGCCAACACTGGAAATTACAATCACTCATTTTTCTAATTACCTAAAAATAAAGGGAATAAATGAGGTTTGCATTTAGGTTATTGACAAGAAAAAAACTAGCATCCAACTTTTCAATGAGCTGGAAAAGTTCATCCATAAATGACGGAAAGAATTCCAGAAATTGGGAAGAAGAAGAAGAGGAAGGAAATGGAAACGGCCAGACTGGTGAGAGGACGTGACTGTGAGTCTTAACGACTTTCATGTAGCGTTTTGGAGGCGAAGCTTAAGTTTGGGAACTAAATAATAATAGAATAATGGGCCTCATTCAGCGACTGTTCTTAAGAAGAAATTTGTTCTTAAAACACAGTCATCTTGTTGGGTTCTTTTACCGTTCTACTTTTGTAGTTTGTTAACGTTTTAACGTTCTTAAGAACAAATCTGAGAAGACTTCATATTGCTGAATGAGGACCACTGCCTACAGCTGTTGTGTAAATGACAAATTTCACCACGATACGTTGTTATATCGATGTAACGGACGATTCGACGTCGGCCGATTTCACAAAGTCTGCAACGATACGATTCAATTAATTGGGCCGGCGATCGATATGCGGCGTCACATTCTGATTTAACGCCACTTCCATTCATATCAAATCACAAAAAGCAACTAAAATGCTACACATTTTTTATTCCTGAGCTCCACCACATATTTAAACGAAAACCATCACCGTATCACTGCAACGGCCTCATACCGATGTATCGTTACACCCCTAATTATGACCAGCTCCGAAATCACCATTCTACTAACACACAGCGACGCTCATTACTGACTAAGAGCGAGAGTGTGTTCACCAAAGTTCCAAACCGAGATTTTCCTTCCCCCCGGCTTTTCTACGTTAATGAAATATTCAGCTACGTGTTCGTCGCTCTATTTCTCCCCGCCTGCTTTTGCTCAAGTGATCTGCAAAATAATATGACTGGCAGAATTTGTGAGAATTGTTTGAACTCTCACATTAGACGAATTCCCTTGGAAGAACCAGGTTTCAGTACAAACAGCTTATAACGACCCAGATATTCAAGTCTGAAATGAGTTATTTTTTTTTGGTCTTGGAGCAGCCTGCATAGCTGTGACGACACCAAGCGGAAACCCGTGATGAGGGCGAGCGTGTGTTCGGACCACAAAACCGACGTACGCCGGCCTTTTCCGACGATGCGCAGCGTCTTTGGGAATAAACACCGTTGAAGAGTCGTTAGGACGTTTTACGGAAACCGACTTAAGTCGAAACGTCTCTATGAAATGTGCTCGAGGGCCGTCGGTGAAAAGAGCCCACGCTTTTTACAAGTTATCACCTTTATTGTGCGTAAATCCCAGCCAAAGTAATTACTCTTCTGGCAAATTTTCCTGCGTCGCTCATTAGAGAAGTGTCACTCGACCTCCAAAAAGTTGATATGTTTGAGAGAATGTTGAAATTTTCCCAAAAAATGAAATAAAAGCACATAGTACGAGGGACGAAACAGCGAAACACTTTTGAAGCACAAACTGACATCAATCAGAGGAAATAAAACCAAAACCAGCATTCGAGAAAGAACCGTTCCCTTTTTTTTGCATGACATCCTTGGCATCTTATAACCCTTAGGTTTTGCGTGTGATGTGACTTTTAAACAATAAGAACACCAAAATAAAAAAAGAAATAACTTTCATCTGGAGCTTTATAAAATCTCAATTTGTTGTTGCAAAGAGGGGAGCAAATGACGTTCTGGATGCAATAAAGAGGAAACCTGAGCGTAACCCTGTAAAGATTTTTGTCTCCTTCCTACTGGAGTTGTTGTAAATAATAGCATTAAATATGTTAAATTCGGTCAAAGCTACCCTTTTTTTTTTAGCTTTGAACTTTTTTGCGGAGCGACTTTTCAGCTTGTACGTAGCTGCCACTGAAGACGAACCGCTTTTAATATTATTACTATTGCTAACTCCTGAAAAGTTGTCGAAGGAGGAGAAAAAGGGGAAGCGAAAGTCACCTTTTTTTCTTTTAACGACAGTGAGAATGAAGCAGCATCTGTTGGCGCTCTAATGGCAGGACATCAGCCTAAAAGCGATGAAAATGTGATGGCACGAGGGAGGAAAAAAAAACAGAAAGAAGAAGCGTCGTTCCAGAAAGCTGAATTACGGTTAAGGACGAGGAGGTTATCCGTGGCAAAAAAAAAGTCTGACGCGGTGAATCCTTCAGACTTTCATTTAAGAAGAAAACTTTCTGGACAGGAGAGAGGACGTCCCAACAGCCCGCTAATGTAGTGAGGGGGGCGGACGATATCAGCTCAGATCAATATCGCGATTAAGTGAACACTTAACCTGATTCATCAATTTTTACAGATTATTGATCACATTTTATGAACAACTTTTATTTATTTGAAACAATAATTTACTAGCATCGTTTGTCGTAATTTCACACCGTATCCCACCGGTCAGACGTTCTGAGCGTCTCTCAAATTGACAGAATTTAAAACAATTCAACAAACTTTTCAACTAACGAGACATAACTACAGACGCATTTGACGGCTCGAGTTTTGTGGCTGTGACATGACTGTCCGAGTGGAACGATTAAACTGCACTGAGGTGAATGTGGAAAGAAGGAGGGACGATAAAAGTGTGGAAGCAGATTGAGATGTGTTCAATGAGGTGGTCTGAAGTGCGTTAAGAACCGTGTCGACTGTAGAGGTCGACCGATATATCAGGCCGATATTTAGCATTTTTTACGATATCCGCATCGGCCAATATCCGAGTTTAGTGCGCCGATATTCAGGCATCTCGTTTGTAACTTGAAAACTTTTTGTTTACAAATTATTAGTCAAGTTCAAATGTTATATATTTATATATTGTTTAGACATTTACAGTTTTATTTGTTATTTAGGTTTATGTTATTTATGTTTAGTCCGTGTTAAATAAATGTTACGTTGAGAAATTTCGTGTATCCTTTGTTATTGTTAGTGTGATATTTTACTACACAAACAGAGGGGAAATGTCGAATTATTGGCCAAAAAAATATCGGCAGCATACAGTATATCGGCCATCGGCTGACCCTGACTTCTAAATATCGGCATCGGCTTCAGAAAAACCCTTATCGGTCGACCTCTAGTTGACTGTCGTGTGAAAACACCTTTCGAGTCTCAAATCCCACGTGTTCTTAATGGCAGACAATCAATGGGCTCCTATGGGGGGGAAAATAAACGACAGAAAAAAAAGGGATGAAAAGAGGAGTGCGTCAGGACGGTTACAGAGGGGTGAAGAGGCGCGTTGGTTCTCGATTCACGTCCAACTCGGTGGCACTGTTGAAGAATGACGGTCGTTCAGTAAATCGTGGAAATTTGCGCTACGTTAGTCTACGTTGAAAAAACGGATAAAAGTCGTGAAGGAATCAAAAACGTGTACGTAAGCACCTCGCACCGCTACAGACCACACGTTTTAGAGATGGAGCAAAGTTTCTAGCAGTAAAACTGCAGGAGGAGGAACAGTAATCGGATAACGACAGGTGAGCGCTCACCGCAGTCTCATAATAACCTGGAACAGGAAGTGTGCTTGACTATGTGCTAGAATTTTGGTTACGTGAGCTGACCACCCAAACTGTGTGCTACTTTTAAAAGATCTCTTTCAGGAAACAAGTGAAAACTTGTGACGGTGTTTACGATGGAAATTTGGGATGCAGGCATGTCTTGTGATTCTGTGCATTGTGTAGCAATAACGATACACATTTTAGTGCAGTTCAATTCCTCATTCCTGTATTAGCATGTCAGTTGCGTATTACGCCACAGCAATGAAACTCCTGCATCTTCTGATGTCAAACATAAACATGCACCTGTTAAGTATTAAGAATTTCTTCTGATTAAAATCTGTGCCTCTGACGATAACCATGGCAAACGTCGCTGCAAATTTCACTCTTGCAGTTAGAATTTCACTTCTAACAAATCATTATATTGCCTTAATTATGTAGCTGCAATACCTTGCAAAAGAACTTTGTCTTAAGAGAAAAGGGTAAATCTTAAAAAAACATAAGTGTTGTTAAATTTGCTCAATAATTATTTTGTTTATTGTGAAAAGCTGATGTTAATTTGTATGAAAATATGGCCGATTGTGATATCTGTCCCTCCAGGATTTCGCAGGAGATTTTGAGGCAGCTTTTCTAAAAAAATTAATAAATTAAACTGAAGGAACAAAACACTTATTTTTATTAACCATTTAGTTATTTCTGAAGGTGAGGCGTTTTTATCACATTTCCTGCGTCTTCTAAACGTAACAAGGAAGTGAGTTCACTGACATATGACAACGTTTTGCAGGAAACGACAATGAAGGGTCAAAAATTGAGGAAAAGCTGCAGTAATTGGTCAAAATTGCACGGCAGTAATGAATCTGCGCTAATAGTTGTGATCGCAACAAAAGAGGGGTCTGGTGTACGTATGTAATTATTGTGTGGCAAATTTATTTCAACAGATAAAAAGTTAAGGAAAGCTACAGAGCTCTCTTTTTGTTGAGTGTATACTAACTGTGAAATCTCTTCACTCTGACCAGACAAATGTGTGAGTGTCAACACAGTCACAGTTTACAACCTGGAAATGAATCAGGTTTATTTGGGTCTGGACGGGCTCATATTATTTTATGGTGAATATGATATCAGGGTTTCCACATGAATCCAAACTCAAAGTGTACCTTCAAAACGATCCAAAAAACGTCTCAATCTGAGCAACAACAAATCTGACAAACTCCCAAAACACCAGCCAAAGAGAAACTGCTTCCAACACAAACTCAACAAAACATTTCCGACTTGGCAGCAACAACAAAAATATGAACAAACGTCTGTAAACCATTGAAGGACGAATCGCCAAAAGTGCAAGGTACTACTGTCTCCCAAGTTCAGTAGTGCTTTTCCTGCAAGTAATCTTTCATTTTGTTGGGTAAAGGCAGTTTCTGGATCAGGTCGATGCGCGTGTACTGGCGGATGACGAAGCGGCACAGGTACTGCAGCGAGCGCACCTGCATGAAGCGGGACACCGGACCGGTCAGCCTCACCGGGTACGTTGCGGAACCCGGCAGCCGGGATCGGGAGTAACAGAACGCCCCGTTTTCAGAGTCTTTGATGGAGAGCTCAATTAGATCGACGATGGACGTGTGGCCCTCCACATCCGGCTGCTCGTAAAAACTAAAGCGGCCGTTGGAATGCTCGATCCGGGTGTGAAGCGTCTTTCCCTGCGACCGGAAACTCAAACTGAGCAGGTATCGGTCGTCGGAGCTGTCGCGCACCAAAAACGAACCGTCAGGAAGTTCGACGAGTTTCTCCTCGGCTTCCCACCTGGTTATCGGCCCCCAGTACCAACCCTGTTTGGCCAGCTTCTTGAGCTCCTCCGTGAGGCTGGTCACCGCCATGGCTCCGCCGCCGCCGCTCTGGACCGAGTCGTACACCCTGCTGACTCCGGGTGCGGAATTCGGGTCGAAGGTCAGGTGGCGACGCACCCGTTCTGCAACGCGGGGATCCGTCGAGTACGTTCTCGGGATTTCAGAACCAGGGAAAAGAGGGCAGATGGATGACGAAAAAGGGAAAGTGGAGTCGGTTCCAGAATCAGAGGCGCCGAGGAGGAGTCCGTCGTCGGCAGAGTGGTCTGTGAAAATGTTGGACGACGAAAGGTCGGCTCGGTCCGGGTCGGACGAATCCACATCGGCCCGTTCCGACACCTCCATGGGTGAGGGGCCGTCCAAATCGGGGTACATTCCCTCGTCTAAAGGCATGGTGTACTGGATGTAGTCCTGAGGCGCGAGGCCGAAAACGACAGGCGCGTGCTCGCCTGCGTTTAAATGCGAGTCGCCGGACTCCGAGTTCTTCAGAGATTCGGTCTGCTGGTCGAAAAGGCCCTCGAGCCGAACACCACGGAAGTCCTTCCTCACCCCGTTGAGGGACGGGCTCGGACTGGGGCTGTGAACCGAGGCTTTTACTCGCACCTCCATCTTGATGCAGGCCTCCTCGGTTTCCGCGGGACGCAGCGGCCACGGCGACGGGCTGTAGTGATGGCTGTGCAGGGACGAGGATCTTAAGGGTCGCTGGGCTTTGACTTCATTAAAACTTATGGGCACAGAAGAGGATGAGAAGGTGTCGACGTCGTCTCCCAAACTCGCAGAGGTCGAGCCTCCTCCTCCTCCTCCTTTGCCTTTGGCTTTCTGTTTGGCTGAGAGTCTCCGTTTTAAGGTGCCCATGAGGCTTTCGGTTTTGGACCGGGTTTTGTGGGCTCTCGCGTCGTCGCCGTGGAGCTCGCACGCCAGCTCTTTGCCGTAGCAGCCTCTGAAGAGAGCGTCGTCTTTCGCCAGCTCGGAGGCCAGCGAGGGTTTCTGAAGCATGACGAAATCCCCATCCTCTTTTCCCTTTATGCTGAAGGATTTCCTGAACGTCTTGAGGCTGATCTTCTTCATGCTGATGTTCCCCACCCAGGGGAGGGCGGGGAGGGGGTGGTTTTGGGGGGATGATGGAGTGATAGATACTAACCACAGACTCCTTCCATGTGACTGGAACTGTCCATCACATCACAACACAGGCCTCGTCATCTGTGAGAGAATGAAACACACATCAAATAGGAAACTCAGAACTTAGAATAATCACCTGTAGACCAAAAGGGTAATGTGTTCAAAACCTACCTCCAGCACTACTACCACTGTGCACCTGAGCAAGACGCTCAACCTCAAGTTGCTCCGGAGGAACGGTCCCTGAAAACAGAAGTTGCTCTGGATTAGAGGGCCTGCTAAATGTAGTAAACGTAAATGATAATTGATCATTTTATGGACAAACGGTTTAGAAGTTAAGTGTGGTTAAGTAGATGAAGAAACCAGACCTGGACCTGAACTGGGGGATAAAGTCGGCATAAAGTCATACTGAATGCATCACATATTATATATAATCACAGATTAATGGCTCAACATATTCTGTGCTTTAGACAAATCAAGCCCTCAAGTCCGAAAAGAGCTATTCACAGAAATTTGAGGAGCTGTTGATAAAAATATATATATATTAAAACGAGAATATTTATGCCCATAAAAACTTTATCTTCTTGATTGAGAAAACAGTGAATTGTTCCCCTCGTGAAAAGTTTTCCCGCAACTCAGAGAGTCAGGAAAACAACTCAAATTGTTTCCCCCCAAGTCAATACATCACATTTTTTTGTACAACTCAACTTATTTGTTTGCAAAAAGACATTTTTCTACACATCTTCTTGGGGTAAATGTGAGGCCTAACAGATTGGGCAGCTTCCAGCAGGCCTGTGCACCAACAAAAAGCCTGAAAATGTCTATTTATTCTGTCAATATTACACTGTTACCCGTCAGTTGTGCAACTAAAATAACTTAATTGAGAATTTGTGAAATATTTGGACATTTTTGGTCGCTAACAGGACTGTTAGCTTGGCTGCTAACGATTCCCACTCCGCCGGACAGCACTAACAACAGAGCGCCGCGGCGGAGCGCCTCAGGTCGGGTCTTTAGGCTAAATCTACTCCCAGGATTAGCGGCCGTCCAAAGCCCCGACGCTATACTTACTCCCGGAGCTCCAGATTAGTCTCCCCGTCGGCTTTTACAGCGTCGACTAATCGCCACAAACTCGACACTCGGCGACTCCTGACAAAAATGTCAAAACTCAGGGTGGTGACACGCTCGCCATCCAGCCCCGTTAGCTTAGCCTGCTAATGCGCTAACTTCTCGGCTAACACTGCTAGCCGATTAGCTAACCTACACTTTCGCCTCAAACCGCTTTCTCGGCGGATTTACGCTTTTAAACGTTAACCTAAATCTTGCTCTGTCCCCTCAACGCGTGTGAGGTTGAATTAATGGCTTTTCTGCCTCATATTCCTTTTTAGCTTGAAAGGAGAAACTGGTTAGCTAAGTTTGGCCAAAGTGCCCTCCTCGCTCCTTCTTTTCTTTTTCGCCGTGACGCTGTTCGCCTCTCCGGTTGCGTCCAAATCTTACTAGCACACTCGCTAGTACGCGAAAAGAGTGGGCCTGCACGGCCGCTTCACTTTCTTAGTGCTCTAGTATGTGATTGGGGACACGGTCTTTCCGCTTTTGTTTCTTGTTGCATTGTGGGAGAAGTGGGCGAATAGATAGAGATTGAGGTGGCGCACATAGAATTTTTTGGTACAGAAACATTGTACATTTGGGCATTTTTATCATTTTTGTAATTATTTTTCGTGTTTGTTGTTTTTTTGTCATTTCATGTTTGCGTTCAGAGTTTTCTCTGTGATCGTCGGCGTCTTTTTGTGATGTCAGATTTTTCCTGTTTAGTCATTGGCTCTTGGATTTGTCAATCAATTAATGAGTACATTTATTGGCTAATCTGAGTGTCAATCACTAGAAGTGGGCCACCCATCAGACTTCTACACCATGTGTGATTGTTAAGTGAGTGCAAATTATATGTTGGAGATCAGCTAAAAGACGCCCTCTGAGCCCATAGAATGGAACTGAAAACATCAATATTGTAGCTTATTTTTGTACTTTTATAGAATCATATCATAATCGTATCAAATTTGACTTGAATATATGTTGACTTGATGTATAGATAAGTTTCTATGAAATTAATTATAACAGAGGAACAGTAAATACATTAAAAGCAAATGTCCATAGCGCTTCTATAACAGTCTTTGTCTTAGAGTGTTTCCAATCCAAAGTTTATATTTATTTTGAAAAATTAAGCCTATTCTTTTCTTTCCTTTACTTTTTTGTTTGCTTTTTAAGTGCATATGTACTGTGGGGATTCAGATGTTAATTTAAAATATACAAATTAAATACAGCAAAATTAATAACTCATATAAGTTGAAGTATGCAACTAAAGTATCCATGTTTTTCTTGAACATAAATATGATTAACACATTTATTTTGTAAGCAAATGTTTTCAGTACTCTTAATTAAGTAACAGAGCACACAACGTACACATGATAAGTTTACAAAATGTGCAAGATTTCTACAAACTCAGTATTTGCCACAGTATTTTTCCGTTTCTTCACTTTACTGTTCCAATAAAATTAACTCAACCTAAATAATCCTAAAGTAAATTTCTTTAACTAGTCCTGCAACTTCTTCTTCGTTTTCGTTGTTGTTGATGGTGATCTGTCCATCCATACATCCATCCATCTATCCATCCATCCATCCATCTAATTTAGCTCTTAACCCACATCCACACGCTATAAGCTGGTTTCTTGCAGGTTGATATGATCTTTATGTTTTTGGTGAATGTACACAGGGGGATTTAGTTTTTCCTACCGTTTCTCATGTGCAAGCTGAATGAGGCAGAAATGATTTGCTCAATATGTCTGCAGCGCGGCTCACATTGATTTGGTGCTTCAGCATGACTGTCGGTGCCGTGGGGGGGAAGGGGGTGGGGGGAACTGGTTGGAGGTCCCAAGTGCCTTGCCTCATATCCTCAACACCTGCAGCCAAGCGGAAGACGTGAGTTACAGACATGTCACACAGCAACGCTCTTCAACGCTGCAGCACTCGCCTGTTTTAGGATTTTGTTATTTTATTTTATTTTTATCTCTTCAACTCGGGAAATGTCCTCTGATGCTCCCCAGTTCCGAGAGCATTTATTGAATGCCGGCTTCTGAATACTGAATTCTGAATATATATATAATCACTCACTTGTAATAAAAATCACTTTTAACCCTTATAATCTTATTGTAAAGTGTTACCAAAATACCAAAAATTCAATCAATAAAATCTATGTCATATATTTAATATGATATAAAAATGCCATTATCAGAACAATCAGAAATCTTGAGGTAAATTGTTTTTTGCTACACAAACTGGAAACTAAATTGTTTCAGATCAGACTTCAAATTGTTGTCCATTAAACAGACTCTGAGAGTTTTCCCATGCTAAGAAAATATCCTCTGATGCTGCCCAGTATCTCAGAGTATTTATTGAAGAGATGACGCTTGACTCTGCAGCTCCTCGTGCATCGTGTTCTTGCTGGCGGAGACAAGACTTAGTGAAGTGAGAGGAGAAATGGATAGAGAGAGGGGGGAAAAGAGAGAGAGAGAGAGAGAGAGAGAGAGAGGTGATAAGGATAAGGACTCTATTTCAGTCCTTCATCTCACTGCTTGCTCTTTAGGAGAGGGTTTAAGACGTCCAGAGGTGGGCAAAGTAGCTAAAGTTCCTCCTAAAATGACTGTTGACACAACACTGCAATAAATGTTTTTGCACTGCTGCCAGTATTTGCACAAATATTGAACACTGAATGTATAAATAGACTGGATACAGAATTCTTTTCATACTATAACTGTTTCTAACCTCCTGTACATCCAGTGTAAAAGTGTAAAAGTCAATTTCCACATTGTAGGTAATACTGCATCCAAACTGTATCTCTATCTACCTCTATTTTTAATTGTAGTTCTAGTTTAAAGTTATATTTAATATTCCATGTCTAGTTTAAAATGTATATTTTTGTACTTTATTTATTATTGTTTATTCCATGTGCCTTAATTGTTCTTTGTTCCCTTTTCCTACTGCACTGTTTAAACTGGAGCCACGTCGTCTCGTCTCTCTGTACATCTGTACAGTAGATAGCAGAGATGACAATAAAGTTTACTTTGACTTGACTTTGACTAAATTCATTACTTAAGTGAAAGTACAGATACCACTAGTCAAATGTTACTCCAATACAAGTGAAGGTCGTACAGTTCAATTTTTACTTAAGTTAAAGTACTGAAGTACTTATTTAAAAAAATACTGAAATATTAAAAGTACATCTTTCACCACATTGTTGCATTATTGCCACAACACTTATAACACTTAATGCCTCTGACTAGCTTGTAGAAGCTGTAGAATAAGCAACTGGTAGAATGTTACAGAACGAAACACAACTTGAACTGATAAAGAAAACCAGTCATTAGTTTATTTTATGAATTAATTGTAAGACTACACACCACTCAGAACAGCATGGTAGTGTCCTGACACAGCTCTGGCAGTGTGTGCACACATTTATGTGTATGTTAATCAGGAGGACAGTGCAGTAGCTGTAAATGCAGCTCACAACATCAAATCAACATTCCAACCTGCGTAAAACCCAGCTCTACACCTCTGGCTTCATGACTTTCCAACAGCAACAATGTTCTAATCAATACAGAAAACGGCAGAACTGTCTGAACTTTTTTGGTTTTATAGTTCCAGTCTACAGGCGTGATGTAACCCTGCTGGTTACTGATAGACTGTCACCTGTCAAACAACCAATCATGTTTTAGAAAAGGGGGAATAACATCCACTTTATCCACAGATTTGAAAGTAACGAGTAACGA
>JAVGVS010001538.1:0-7500 GCA_032718565.1 Distichodus sexfasciatus
CAGAGAGAGAGGTAGAGAGTGCAGAGAAAGGAAGGAGAAATGGAGAGAGTGAAAGAGAGGTAGAGACAGAGGGATGAAGGGAGGGAGAAAGATGGAGGGGGAGAGAGAGGGTGTGTGTGTATGTGTGTGAGGCGGTGCTTAAAGAGCAGAACGGGCGATTCTGACGGCTGATTGGACGGATTCTGCAATGTGGGCGGGGCTAGGGCATGAGGGGGCGGGGCCATAAACAACGCTTTATGGATGCTACGCTAGGAGCGATAAACCACATCCCCCTGAAATTCCATTAGCAGCCAATGCTCTCTCTTTCCCTCCCTCCCTCCATCCATCCTTCATCCCTCCCTCTCAACCTCCCTCCCTCCCTCCCTCCCTCCATCCCTCCCTTGCTCCGAGCTGCTCTGCCTGCACGCTTCTGCCTCTGCATTTTAATCAAGCTGAGACACCAGCCGAATGCAAAACACCCCAAACGCTGCTGGTAATGAGAGAGTGATTACACTTCTCCCTCTCTTTCTCTCCCTCCCTCTCTCCTCCTTCCTAAATCTCTCCCTCCCTCCCTTCATCCTCTAACTCTCTCTTTCCCTCTCCCTCCCTCTCTCCTCCTTCCTCCAACACTCTCTCCCTCCCTCCATCTCTTTCTCTCCTTCCTTCCCTTCCCTTCCCCAGTTAACTCTCTCTATCACTTTTCACCTCTCTTTCTCTCTCTCTTTTCTCTCCCTCCCTGCCCCCCTCTCTCTTACTCCCTCTCTATCTCTCACTCCCTCCCGTCCCCTCTCTCTCTCTCTCTCTCTCTCTCTCTCTCTCTCCCCCACCTCGCTCTTAGTTCTCCCCTCTCTTTTTCTTCCCTCTCCTTCTCTCTCTCTCTCTCTCTCTCTCTCTCCCTCCCTCCTTCTCCCCGTCTCCCTTCTTCCCTTCCTCCTTCTCTCTCTCTCTCTTATCTGAAGTGTAGTGCAATGTGACTTACGGGCTCGTCCATCCTCGTTTCTCAACTTAAAGACGCATCAAAATCCTTCAGATTCCATTATAACCTTCTCTCTCTCTCTCTCTCTCCCTCCTTGCAGGCCCGCCCCCACCTTTTTTCCCATGATCCCCTGCGTCGGCACGGCACTCGCCGTGGCATTTGCTCACGAGGGATTTCTGGGTAACTGATATTTTTTAACGTCTCCTGCACGCCTCAGAGGATTATAAAAGCAAAGTGTGAAAATCCAGCCGCTTTGGCGGTACAGGTGAACTACATCTGACCTTTTTCTCATTCGGACCGGATTTACACCGCTCCCGAGATGCTCAGGCACGCTCCGGCGGTGGCGAAAAGGAAGAAGAAAAAGCGAAGACGAGAAGGCAACAGTTCTCACGGGATCCTGCATTAAACCTGACTTAGCATTTCGATGATCTCAGCTCATTCTTCCAGCGCGTGGGATGTAAATAAGAGATTCCCGCCTGGATTCAGCAAGGCGGCATCGGGGACGTCAGGCACTGCCAAGGTGGATTTTGTTGTTGAAAGACGATTTTTGTAGCTAAAGATAAATGGGTTACTCACACAGACCTGTCAGTACCAACACCAACCAAAAGTTCTAGCGGAAAACTCAAATTAACGACCGTTATAATAACCACCAAAAGCTTAAACCAGTAAATAAACTTTCCAGAAGATGAGCTGAGCCCAGATTTGGGGGAGTTGACCCCATGATCGAAATGCCACCAGTCCCAAACCAGTACAGTACAGTCTGTAGGAAATACTTTTAGGGTGCTTTCACACCTACAGGCTTTAGTCTGCTCCAATCGAACTCGAGTTCGTTTCCCCTCTTGGTGCGGTTGGTTTGGTCTGGTGTGAACACGGTAATCGCACTCGAGTGCGGACCAAAACAACCGCACCGAGACCCCCAAAAAGAGGTGGTCTCGATCCAAATCAGTTAGCGAACTCTGGTGCGGTCCTCCTGGTGAGAAAGCATACCGAACCAAAACAGGACCAAAGGCTGCGAATCACGTGATATACATACCTGTACCTGTTGGATCTTCGGGAAAATTTTCGCATGATGAGCATATCACTGTTCCTCTTATTGATGCGCGCCACCTCCTGTATTTTCGCGATACGCGCCTTCGGCGAACGCGGTGCATTAATACGCTGTTTTCCAGCCGTAACCGCGTTTGATTTTCAAAACGCAATAATTCGTCTGAAGTGGTGAACGCACGAGATGTAGAAAGTAATCACCAGGGCGACAACCAGTCCACGTAGGTTCTCCATCTTGAAACAGTTAACACAGAATCTTCTTCTTGTATTTACATTTTTGTTCACGCGGCAAACACATCTGACCAATAAGCGGAGAGGACGTTCGCGCGTGATTTAAAGTGACACATTTTGGTACGCTTGGATTTTTTCCCGTGTGAAAACAAACCGAACCAAGGAGAAAAGTTTACAAGTTTACAAAATTATCAACTGATTGGACCAGAGCAAGCGTACGAAGGTGTGAAAGCACCCTTACTTGCCAAATTGGTCTCTTGTGCCAAAGGTTTCACGTTATTGATGATTTATTTTTATAGAAGCACAACAGCAGTAAATTTCAGGTTAAAAGTGTGTTGTAACTAGTGTCGTAGTACTCGAGTCCAGTTTTTAAAAGTCTCTGTCTTGTCCCGGGCTCGGCCGTATTTGTACTGTCCGCTCAAAATTAAGGCACAAATATAACACCAAGGTCCTGGGTTCGAGCCCCGGGGACGGCCGTAGGGTCTTTCTGTGTGGAGTCTGCACGCTCTCCCCGTATTCGCGTGGGTTTCCTCCGGGCGCTCCGGTTTCCTCCCGCAGTCCAAAGGCATGCGATATAGGTTAATTGGCGACTCTAAACTGCCCCCATAAGGTGTGAATGTGTGTGTGATTGTGTGAGTGTGTGCGTGCCCTGTGGTGTGTTGCCGCCTGCCCGGGGTTGTTCCCCGCCTTGCGCCCGTAAGTTTCCGGGATGGGCTCCGGTCCCCCCCGCGACCCCAGTTGGGATTAAACGGTTCGGAAAATTAATGAATGAATGACCAGCTAAAATGCTTGTTATAACAGGGGCAGTTGGTGGCGGAACGGTGGGGTGTTTGCCCCGTGATCAGAACGTCGCAGGTTCGAATCCAGGGCCGGTAAAGTTACCACTGAGGTACTCATGAGCAAGGTACCGTCCCCAAGCACTACTCCCCCGGCGCCCACTGCCCACTGCTCCTTCACGGATGGGTTAAATGCAGTGGTCACTGTGTGCTGTGCTGTGGTGTGTTCACAATGACAAATAATCACTCACTTTCACTCATCAACCAGTTTAGACTAGTCCTAAATCCGAACCCTAGCTTAAGGAACAGGGACAAGAAACGATAAACTAAAAAGAGATCACAAACCAGTTAAGACCAGCTCAAACCAGCTCCTAACCTAAACTGGCTTTAGCTGGATTTCCTCCGTCTGAGTTTGGACTTTTTACTGCCCAGAGCCTGAAATGAGTCTCCAAGCCAATACACACAGGTGAGCGTGAAACTGTCTCACACCCACACCCACACACACGCACGCACACACGCACACACGCACACACTGATACAGGCTGAGTGGTGTGTGAAATGACCTCTCATGTGCCCGGCGATGCGAGGCAGCACAACTCCCCAGACGGCCGTGTGACCGGGCAAACACGCCGGATCCAGGAACATGGTACGTTCACCGAATATAAAATGCTGTTCCACCAACAAGTGTTTGATTTGCAAAATGATATTATCACCTCCGTTAAACTACAGCTTACTCTACGTGTCCTATATTAAGGATTTTTCAAACTGCCAAGATTATTCAACATTAATATTATTCTGATACTGAAGATCTTGTTTGGATTTGCCCAGGAAGGCAGTTTGGCCCAGAGTATTTGATAAAGCAAAATGACAGTCATTTGACTGCAAACAGGCTGAATGAAAAGAATGTTAAAAAATATACAGATCAGAAAATTGAAATCCTTCAGGGTTTTATTCAGTGCTGGGGGCAAAGTGGATAAATGAGACTGACGGAGAGACTAAATCATTTTTGGCAACAGAGAAAAATTAAACCATAAAAGGCAATAAGAAGGCAAAAGGCTCGTTACCAAATCCAGATTTTTCCAACATTACCATGGCGATCGCGTTTGGGAAGTGAATATGTGTGAATGCATTACATTCCTAGTTTTACTGGATGGATGAATAGATGGATCTATCTATCTATATATCTATCTATCTATCTATCTGTCTATCTATCTATCTATCTATCTATCTATCTATCTATCTCTCTGTCTGTCTGTCTGTCTGTCTGTCTGTCTGTCTGTGTATCTATCCACCTGTTCATCAGTTCATCCATTCACCCATTCATCTATCTATCCATCCATCCATCTATACATCTATTCATCCTTCCATTAGTCCATCCATTTGTTAAGCTATCTATCTATCTATCTATCTATCTATCTATCTATCTATCTATCTATCTATCTATCTATTCATCGGTTCATCTATTCACCCATCCATCTATCCATCCATTTGTTCATCTATCTATCTGTCTGTCTGTCTGTCTGTCTGTCTGTCTGTGTATCTATCCACCTGTTCATCAGTTCATCCATTCACCCATTCATCTATCTATCTATCTATCTATCTATCTATCTATCTATCTATCTATCTATCTATCTATCTATCTATCTATCTATTCATTGGTTCATCTATTCATCCATCCATTTGTCCATCAATCCATCAATTTTTTCATCTATCTATCCTTCCATCCATCCATCCATCCGCCAAATCCATATTTTTCCAACATTACTGTGGCAATTGAGTTTGCTAGTTTTCCTGGTAATCTACGTATGACGTCAATTTAATTTTGTGAGAAATTCATAATTTTGGCATTGATGGGTGAAACCCCAAAGCCCACGTTTCTGAGTGAATTTTTACTCAAACTCATGCAATAATGTGTTTTTAATGAGTCATTTTTCCATCCATATCCACACTATTCATCACATCCACACGTTTTTGAAATGAGAAGGTTATGATTTCATCAAAAAAAAATAAAAAATTCAGGTATTCTAAAAAGAAGCTTTTCCACAGCCCAACCCTCCTTGAGACGTCATTACAAACACTGCTATATCAATTACTGCCTTATCCGCGTCGACTGCGCCGGCCTCTGGTGCACGTATTTACATAACCATGCATAATTAAGCTATTTTCCATTCTGGGAAACAGACATGGTAATTTATGGAAGAAAAAAGACAGAAAAACTAGGCACTGAGGGAGAAAGTCAGTCGTTCAGGCGATAATGTCTTAAAACGGATTAAACGCTTTACGGCTATAAGCAGCGAACACATCTTTAAAATCTGAATTACAGAAAAATGGCAGAACTGCGTCTCGGACAATGAAGCAGCAGTATCAGGTTCACGCTAGAGACCTTCACAAATCTGAATAAACCTGAATGAAATGTTCAGGACTAAAAGCAGGAAGCGCATCAGGAACGATCATAATGGAATAAGGCTAACAGATCAAGCCTTAACCTCAGTAACCAAATCTCCGGAATATTTTAGTTTTGCAAATAAATTCAGGAACTTTTCTTTGAAAGTTTTTTTCCTCCAAATGTTCATAATGAAATAAAGCAGAAATTTTAAGTTTACGTTAGAGTTCTGATGAACGCAGCAACATTCACAAATCTATCTATCCGTATGTTCATCTATCTATCTATCTATCTATCTATCTATCTATCTATCTATCTATCTATCTATCTATCCATTCATCCATCCGTATGTTCATCTATCTATCTATCTATCTATCTATCTATCTATCTATCTATCTATCTATCTATCCATTCATCCATCCATCCGTATGTTCATCTATCTATCTATCTATCTATCTATCTATCTATCTATCTATCTATCTATCTATCTATCTATCTATCTATCTGTATGTCTGTATGTCTGTCTGTCTATTCATCATCCATCCATCATCCATCTATCTGTTCATCTATCTATCTATTCATCCATCCATCCATCCATCCATCTGTTCATCTATCAATCCATTCATCCATCCATATGTTCATCTATCTATCTATCTATCTATCTATCTATCTGTCTGTCTGTCTGTCTGTCTGTCTGTCTGTCTGTCGGTTCATCGGTTCATTCATCTGTCCGTCCATCCAATCAATCTATCCATCTACACACAATCACACACACACACTCGGTTGCTCTTGGTCGGCTCTGGGCGTGCCGCTTTGCCCTTCACACGTTACGGCGCCGGGTCCCGAATCCGGAACGTTCCATCATAATTCTGGAGCTCAGTGAAAGTGCTAAAACCCGGGCAGCCGGCAGGGAACGGTGTCATGCATCTTAATAAGAGCATGCCATGTCACACACACACACACACACACATGCACGCACACACACACACATGCACGCACGCACACACACGCACACATGCACGCACACACACACACATGCACGCACGCACACACACGCACACATGCACGCACACACACGCACGCACACACACGCACACATGCACGCACGCACACACACACACACACACACACACACACATGCACGCACACATGCACGCACACACACGCACACGCACACACACACACACAGTCTGAATGCACAGATCACATGCTCACTGTTGCACTGCTGCATCTATTCCCTAACTTTCTACCAAATGAGAACGTTTTCTTTATTAGTTTGTAGTTTTCCGGTTTATGCAGTGCTCACTGAGACAAACGTCCCCGCAAACCGTAAGAATGAACAAATCTTTTAGAGCACCGCCAGGTCCCCCCACACACACACACACACACACACCGCCACTGTGTCCTCAAACACCTCTCTCTCCCTCCATTACCGCCGCCACGCTGTTAGCCTCCGCTATTGATCGCTGAAGCGAGGGGAAATGAGAGTCACATCGGCTCTCTCACACACTCACACACGGTCGGATCAAAACGGAGGATGAGCCGGACATCACTGCACTAACAAGAGAGGTTTTTACACGGACGAATAACACAACGATCGGAACTCGGAGGAAGAAACGTAGGGAGGAATTTATCTAACTGAATTAGCAACGTCTGTTAGCAGTTTGCAGTTCCTAATAAATATTTCAAAGTTAGGAAAGTTTTTATCTATCAATCTATCTATTTATCCGTCTGTCTGTCCGTCCATCCATAAATCCATCTTATCTACACATCATCCATCCATCTTTCCATCCATCCATCCATCCATCCAGCTACACATCTAGCCATCCATCTATCTATGCATCCATCCATCCATCCATCTATTTATCCATCCATCTATCTACCACTGTCAACTGATCCCTCGCTCCCTCTGTCTCATTCCTCCTCTCTCTCCCTCGTTCATTTTCTCTCTTAATCCTGTCGCTTTTGTTCCTTGTCTATTTTCTAGCTTTATCCTTGACCGTTCATCCCCAGTAGCGCAGTATTAAAATGCTGAACGGTCCGGCCTCGTCCCAAATCCATTGCTCTAATCCGCAGTGTACGCCGTGACAAGAACAGAACCAGTTTATGGT
>JAVGVS010001538.1:12500-18958 GCA_032718565.1 Distichodus sexfasciatus
CTGGTTTTCCTGTGGAGGGTCAAATATATGCATGATAAAATATTATTTTTCAACCTGTGACCTCACAAGGATGTGTGTATTAGTTTAGCTTCTTCACTGGTGCATCAATTCTACTGTAAAATTCGGGGGGACGTAATCTTGGTGGATGTCATGGAAATTTTTCTTTTTTTTGGATATCGGTTATCAGCAAAAGTGGGGATTGATATCGGGACTGAAAACCCAATACCTGTATATATTTATATATAAACACTATTAGGTGGAATCAGTAAACCGAACAAGTCGCCGTGGCGCGAGGGGATAAAGAGCAGCCTATCAGCATCACGGTTGGGGGGAGATCTGGAGGTCAGGCGTCCGTCGCCGTGACGATGGGGCGGATGTGGGCGGATGCGGTGATGTGTATGTGGAGCGGTACGGGGTTTTATTTGAACGTTCGGCCCTCGCCTCAACACCTCACACACACACATATACGGCAGATGCTGGGGGACGTGAGCGAGACGTGCTGAGGCAAACACTCAGGGTAAATGCCACTCGCAGCGTGCCAACGAATACCAATCTGTGTGTGTGTGTGTGAGACTCACAGCCATGTCAGTGAGAGACAGCCATGGACAGAGGAATGGCAAATAGCTCACATAACATAGACATTGCGTGGGAAGATACACATACAAAACATGCACACACACATTCACACACACACACAGTTGCTCCCTGCAGTGTGGTGAGTGAGGGGTCAGTAGTGTGCAGAGCTGCTGGAGAGCCTTAGGCGTGTGTAACCTGCCAACACCATCACAGCTCAATCCACGACACACAACTCCCTCTCACACACACACACACGTACACACAGCTATTTTCAGCAGATATATATCGAAGGCTTTTATGGATTTTCTCACTTTAGTGCCATTCTGGTTCGGGAGCCATCAGTCGTATTTAGTGCTCTACTCCAGACCCTGGTATGAAGTCTCTCTCTCTCTCTCTCTCTCTCACAAACACACACACACACATAAACACACACTTCAACCAATCTGGGGTGCGTTTTCCAAAAGCATAGCTAGTAGCTAGCATAGTGTGCGTTAGCAACCAACATAGTGTGCGTTAGCAACTAACATATTGTACATTAGCAACTAACATAGTGTACATTAGCAACTAACATAGTGTACATTAGCAACTAACACAGTGTACATTAGCAACTAACATAGTGTACATTAGCAACTAACATATTGTACATTAGCAACTAACATAGTGTACATTAGCAACTAACACAGTGTACATTAGAAACTAACATAGTGTACATTAGAAACTAACATAGTGTACATTAGCAACTAACACAGTGTGCGATAGCAACCAACATAGTGTGCGTTAGCAACTAACATAGTGTACATTAGCAACTAACATAGTGTACATTAGCAACTAACATAGTGTACATTAGCAACTAACATAGTGTGCGTTAGCAACTAACATATTGTACATTAGCAACTAACATAGTGTGCGATAGCAGCCTACATAGTGTACATTAGCAACTAACATAGTGTACATTAGAAACTAACATAGTGTACATTAGCAACTAACATAGTGTACATTAGCAACTAACATAGTGTACATTAGCAACTAACATGGTGTACATTAGCAACTAACATAGTGTACGTTAGAAACTAACATAGTGTACGTTAGCAACTAACATAGTGTACGTTAGCAACTAACATGGTGTGCATTAGAAACTAACATAGTGTACATTAGCAACTAACATAGTGTGCGATAGCAGCCAACATAGTGTGCGTTAGCAACTAACATATTGTACATTAGCAACTAACATAGTGTACATTAGAAACTAACATAGGGTACGTTAGCAACTAACATAGTGTACATTAGAAGCTACCATAGTGTACATTAGAAACTAACATAGTGTACATCAGCAACTAACATAGTGTACATTAGCAACTAACATAGTGTACATTAGAAACTAACATAGGGTACGTTAGCAACTAACATAGTGTACATTAGAAGCTACCATAGTGTACATTAGAAACTAACATAGTGTACATTAGCAACTAACATAGTGTACATTAGCAACTAACATAGTGTACGTTAGCAACTAACATAGTGTACGTTAGAAACTAACATAGTGTACATTAGCAACTAACATAGTGTACATTAGAAGCTAACATAGTGTACATTAGCAACTAACATGGTGTACATTAGCAACTAACATAGTGTACGTTAGCAACTAACATAGTGTACGTTAGCAACTAACATCGTGTACGTTAGCAACTAACATAGTGTACGTTAGCAACTAACATAATGTACGTTAGCAACTAACATAGTGTACATTAGAAACTAACATAGTGTACGTTAGCAACTAACATAGTGTACATTAGAAACTAACATAGTGTACATTAGCAACTAACATTGTGTACATTAGCAACTACTATAGTGTTGCTAATGTAGGTAGCAACTATGCTTTTGCGAAACGCACCCCTGCACAACTTCAACCTCCTTCTGAAGCTGTAGAAGAAGATCTGAGAGCGATTAGCCGCGCCCAGCCGATCCCTCACCAGTTAAACGCTAGCTCCCCTCTCTTCTTTTCTAATTGTCAGTGGCAGCGGAACTGCCACGGGAGGCCTCTGATCCGCTATGATCTCCCCCGACGACGACGCTGCCGCCATAGCGTCCCCATGGCGCTAATGCTCCCACATGCTACGTGAGCCAATTCAATCAGCGAGGGCCATCATCATCGTTTAGGCTAACGGCTGCGTTTTCCTGCTCACATCTAGAGGGTCACAAATTAAAACGCTGTTTAGATGACTAGCGACTAGCAAATTTAGCACCAATCACTATTATAACATCCATCAGATGCTCTAACCCTGAGTGACTTCTATGCCCTAATATTTGGATCATAACAGTGGCATTACTTTTAGCGACTATTGTAAAAATGACGTCTTCGCTCAAATCGAGCCTCGCTAATTCGGTGAGGGGAAAACTCTAACTTACCGTCGCGGAATGTGTTTGGCTTTCCGAGCTAATGACGCCGTTAAAGAGGCTTTCGACTGCTTTGCCGAAGTGACATTTTTCAGACGCCGATCGATTCATTAGCGGGACTGAGGTGTCGTTGTCGCGGCGATAAACGGCGTGCAGAAGTAATCAAATTAGAGGCTGGTATCTGCCAGAGCTTGATTTATAAACACGGCCAAACAGCCTTGTTTCTCAATCGTCGCCAAAAATGAACGAGGGATGAATATGTAGAGTACGGTTCGCGTTCCACAGTGATGGGAATGCTGCTAGACAGTAGGGGTGTAACGATACATTGATCTACTGTACACTGATACATCGATTTACGGTCCCATAGCATCGATCCAAAACGACGGACGTTACAATATGTGCGATATATTCATTTGTTTTAATGAATATATCGCACATATTGTAACGTCCGTCGTAAAGCAAGCGTGCAGACGTGAGCTAAGTTCATCACAACCTTTATTAAGATCATTTTTATTAAGATTTTTATTTAGATGGAAAGAGGAAATTATCACTGACGCCTGAATCACCCAATCAAAATCATATCGAAGGAGATAGATAGATAGATAGATAGATGAATAGAAAGATAGACAGATAGACAGGTAGATAGATAGATAGATAGATAGATAGATAGATAGATAGATAGATAGATAGATGGATGGATGAATAGATAGATAGATAGATAGATAGATAGATAGATAGATAGATAGATAGATAGATAGATAGATAGATAGATAGATAGATGGATGGATGGATGGATGGATAGATAAAGAGAGACAGAGAGCAGTAAAGAGGGGTAAATAAGAGACAGTGATAGGGTGAGGAAGAAGAGTCAGAAGGAGAGAAAGAGAGGAGGAGGATGAAAGTTAAAGAAGGGAGGGAGAGGGAAGAAAGAATGAAGAGAGACAGAGAAATGAGGGATGAGAGGAGAGAGAAAGTGAGATTTGTGGAGATTTTGCGAAACGCTGAAGTTTTTTCAGTTTTTTTCTGCTTCTCTTCTTCGGTTTTCCTCTCATCTGGTAAAAACGTCGTCCTACGGCTTTGTATCGGAGCACGATGCGGGATTTCTTTTCCGGGATTTACCTTTAGCCATCCCACTGCGCTTATGATCCAAAAAATCACCGCTCTAAAAATCGCCGAGCTTATCAACTGGGACACTTTTCTTTGGGAAAAAGGGGGACTTAGAAAAATGATCTGAACAGTGATTGTGATTGTGTGTGTGTTTTAAAGCCAGCCTCCCAAGCACTATAACACACACACAAATACACACACACACAAACACACACACACACGGCTCAGACATGGCCTCGATTCATTAAAGCATTGTTGAGGTTAAAGCCTCTGAAATGAATTCTCCCTGAGCTGCAGGAAATAGAGGTGAGGGGAAGAATGGAGCTCGGGGTCGGCGACTTCACGCCCGGCGGGACTCTGATTGAACCAAGGAAGAGGAGGAGGAGGAGGAAACGGGGGATAAGGAAGGACCCCACAAACAACCCCTCTCGCTTTTAATTTGACACCAGAATGGCCAGACGGAACACCTTAATCTTCTGGAAAAAAGCCAGCGTTCCAGACCTTCAAAAAGTCCCCGGGTTTTCCCTTAATCTCAGACATTGAGGGTTAGAGCTGGAACGATAAATTGGTGTGCGAGGTAAAGGTCGAAAATCGGTATCTACTTTGCAGGTCTAAAGTTAAAAAATCATTATCACAATAAAAAGAAATAAATCACAACATCACGATGTGAAAAGCAAGTATCGCTACAGCCCCTGAAGCCCAGCCGGCGGTTTTCGCTGCCGTCAGGATGATTGATTTACCCGCCCGCGGACGCCACCGAAATAATTAAACGCGGAACAAAACGCCGGCACGGCCCGAGGCGCGGGAGATGGAATTATTTGCCGGTGAATGTAATTACCCACCTCTGTGAGGATTATGTTACACCGAGTCACCATTACACCAGCCAGACGAAAAAAGAAAAATGAGCGGAGGAGGGAAGCGGGAACGAGAGAGCGAGACAACAAAAACGACAGTCGCGCAAAATACGCACACGAGACAACACAACGCAATACAAGAGTCTACGCGAGGAAGCTGATGCTAGTCCATTTGTTGCAGCGGGAGGGAGACGGACGGACGGAGGGAGGGAGGGAGGGAGGGAGGAAAGAGAGGGGGAAGGGGAAAAAGGTAAACTGCATAAAATGAGAGATGAAGAAGAAAGTGGAAAGGGAGAATAAAATGAATTACAATGAGAGAGAAAGCGAAAAGCTTGGAAAGGTATGAAAAACGGGGTGAAAAAAGGCAGAAAACGAGGGAAAGACAAGGAGGAAAAGAAGAAGAAAAAGAATTGAAAAAAGAAAAAAGGAGGAGGAGAAGCAGTTGGAAAAAGAAAAAAAGATAAATGACAGAAAATGAGGATGAAAGAGAGACTATGTATTGCTGTGTGTGTGTGTGTGTGTGTGAGTGTGTGTGTGTGCTGTGCTGTGTGTGCGTGAGTGTGCGTGTGTGTGTGTGTGCGTGTATGTGTGTGTGTGCGTGAGTGTGCGTGTGTGTGCATGCGTGCGTGCGTGTGTGAGTGTGTGTGTGTGTGTGTGTGTGTGTGCGTGTGAGTGTGTATGTGTGCGTGTGAGTGTGTGAGTGTGTATGTGTGTGTGTGTGTGTGTGTGTGTGTTCTTGTACTTGCTACTTAGTGAGAACCAAAATGAGTTTTTGACCAGCAGAGTGAGGACATTTTTGGGAAGTGAGGACTTTTTTAGTGGTCCTCACTTCTTTAAACTGCTTTTACAAAAAATACAAGTTTATTTGCAAAACTAAAAGTGTAGAAAGATTAGCTTTTGGTTACTGAGGTTATGGTTAGGGTTATGTTTAGGGTTAGGTGTAGTATTATTTACATACAGTAATATAGAAGTCAGTGGAGGTCCTCACTACTATATAAGTACAAGTGTGTGTGTGAGTGTGTGAGTGTGTGTGTGTGCGTGTGAGTGTGTGTGTGTGTGTGTGTGCGTGTGTGTGTGTGTGCGTATGTGAGTGTGTGTGTGTGTGCGTGTGTGTGTTGTACAGGTATGGCAGCAGATGAAAGGGGCTTTTGGCGAGTGTGTTGCCGTGGTGAGTGACGTGGAGACTGAATGGTCAATCTGCAGATGGTCATTCTGGCAGGAGAAAGAAAGAGGGATGAAGAGAGAGAGAGAATGAAAGAGGGAGGAGTGAAATCCATCAATCCCTCTGTGTTTGTCTGCAGGCGGCTATTGTACAGAGCTACTGCTGTCGCTGGAGTCAAGAGTCATCTCACATCTAGAGCTAAGTACACACACACACACACACACACCACACATACACACACACACACAGCACACACACACACACACACCACACACACACACCACACATACACACACACACACAGCACAGCACAGCACACACACACACACACATCATACACCCACACACACAAACACACACACACA
>JAVGVS010001539.1:0-18946 GCA_032718565.1 Distichodus sexfasciatus
AAATGAGGGGGAAAAAACAACATTACCGGGAGAACAAATCACGTGAAGCACAACGCACACGGCGCTGACCAGCATCGACTTGTTTTTCCTGGAAGGTGAAGCACAATAACTGGCTCTTAATAGGTTTATACTGGCCTAATTATGTAGCAATATAATCGTAATGTGATGTTTTACCTGCATCGTTCAGTCACAGCAGTCCGTCGTAAACGTCTTATCCAAACAGCGTGCATATTAGATCAATAACACTTGTGAGCGGAGTCTTGCGTGGGTGTGGGTATCATTGTGAAAGCGTTTTATTAGGTACTTTTTATAGAAGCCCTTGTTTTCCTTATGAGGACTGGTCCTTATCTGCAAAAATGTCCTCACACAGCCAGAAAAACCCGACAAATCTCAGGTCTACCAGTGTTTTATCTAGAAGGCAGGCGGAAGCTCACATTTTAATCGCTCCCCGGTACCAGGGGCAGAACGGGAAGCCTTTAAATAGTCGGTAAACGTAAATAAACATATGCATGCGGCACATCAACATCACCGATAGAATATGGTCTATAAATCTCCAACAAATTCCACCTAAACAACACAATTCCAACACCAAACACATAAATAAACAAAGAACAAAAACACTGCGTAGGTCTACGTGGAAGAAATACGGCTGTAGAATCTATACCACTACGGCTAACCATGCACACCGTATATGTGACCCTCCACGGCAAAACCTGTTCGCTTGTCGCAAATTTTCACAAACTGAGTTATTATGTTTTCATGAAGGGGATAAATCAAGCTTCAAAACGATACCTATATGGAATGAATCGGACAACATATGACTGAGATATCAACATTCAAAGGAGTCTGGTTTCTCCTGTCACGCCAAGTGAGAAACGGAGAAATCTGCCTTTGAAGTTGACTATCGCCGTAGCACTCACAGACGCTTGGTGCGGTCGCGGCTACGTTTGCATTTACGGTAGCCTACGCTGCATTCACAGCCACACGGATAGCCTACCTGCGTTAGGTTAACTGAACTCGGGAGACGAAGATGGATTCCGGAGAAATATCTTCACGCTAGTCAACCAGTGGATTTAGCGTAAATATTGAAGTAGAGCGGTCAAAACAGAAACTTTTAACATTCTGCTGGAATTGAATTCCTCACCTCAAGAAAGTCACGTTTTTAGGATGGAAAGGGTAAGTTTTTCAGCCAAATTTATTCACAACAGTACAGTATAGAGCTTCCATTGTTTCAAAACACTAAAACAAAAAATCCAAAATTTTACCCCACGCAACATAAACGCTCGTTTTTCTCGGAAACCTCCGTTGCGACAAGCGACTGGTTTTGCCGTGGAGGGTCACAAATTATTATTCCAATGTGGGCTTTACAGTCAATAATTAATTCTTAAACCCTTAAAGTAACGTTTAAATATATTTTTTTACTTTCACTATCACTTTAGTCATTATTTTATTTGGTGTCACCAAAGCAAAAAACGAAGCCTAATTCACAGAAAGATTAAATCTCAAAAACGTCAGGAAAATAAATGGAATTTGTGAAAAACAATAAAACAGAACTCCCAGTCCTTCCATCTCCAAAGCTGAGACCGGTTCCACCCGGCGTGATGGATTCATAACTAATGACGGGTCTTCAGACATATACGATATTAAACCTTCACACTAATGCGTCCTCCGCTCTGCTGCCTATATTGCCCTCCATCATTTCTCACGGGAACCTGTTCTTTTCACAGCTTGATGGTGGGAAAAAACACTTCCCCATTTCATATTTAACCATGAACAACTGAAATAGAACTGACTGATGGTAATGGCGTTTTACTTTAAGTTTAGAAAGCGGGTGATGTATGAAGTTTTCAGAATGTAAAGTCTAATCGACTATTTCCTCAATGCCAGGCTCCGGGCTTTCGTCCAGCAGCGGCAGGAGTGTGAGACCGAAGCGCAGCTACTCAGGAGGAGGACTGGGCAATTTAATTGAAAATCAATCGAAACCGACATGTTTTTGGAGTGATTATTTGTCATTGCAAACGCACCTCAGCACAGCACTTCACACAAAGCACGGCAACGAAATGTGACCCCTGCATCCGTGAGGGCTCACTGGGCACATGCTCGTAAACCATACCTTGGTTATGAGTACCTCAGTGGTACCTTTAACAGTCCAAGACTTCACGTTCTCCACATTCTTCCGATCAGTGAATCAGCTGAACATGAGCAGGTCGAAAAGGAGAGAAAAAGTCAATTAAATCCCCAACTTTTCCATCCTTCCACTGACTGTTATCGCAGCTCTCCTCCATTTTTACCTGCCGGTGCAGGCTGATGATGTCAGCGCATGCGTATAAGCAAAAAGCCACATGAATTCCGATCTGAGCGTTCACATTCAGGTCGCATGGCCGCGAAACGGATACGTATGCGATTTAGCACCACATATGAAAGTGACACAAATCCGATTTGAAAAGATCCGATTTGCGTGTGCACACAGCCCTGAAAAGATCAGATCTGTGTCACATTAAGGCAAAAAATCCGATGTGCTACTGTCCTACGTGTGTTTTCTGTAACTATTCAAAAATTCAACATATAATAGTTGAGCGCATTTACAGGTTAAAGCTTGTCAGTCAATTACGAGGGCAAAAAACAAACAAAACAGCCAAAATCATAATCAAGGTGAAAGTGAGTGATTATTTGTCATCGTGAACACAGCACACATTTGCCCAAGGGGCCACATGACAAATTTGGATTGACATGGAGGACTGAACCAATAGACTGTAACCAACTCTGCTCAACTGAACCTCGGTAAAAAAAAAAACAAAAGACACTTGTCTAGTGAGTGAGTGATTGTCATCGTCAACACACCACGGCGCAGCACAGAGTGCACCACAAGCAAATGTGACCTCCGCATTTAACCCACCCGTGACGGAGCAGCGGGCAGCTGACACGGGCAGCGCTTGGGGACGGTACCTTGCTCACGAGTACCTCGGTGGTAACTTTACCGGCGCTGGATTCGAACCTGTGACCTTCTGATCACGGGGCGGACACCCTACCGTTACGCCACCAGCTGCCCAAATGAATTGATTTGACTTGGGGTGATATCGCCAGCCCTACTCAGAAGCATTAAGAGAGGCCAGGCGTTTGGCTGAACCACAGAACCTTATCAGGCTTTGAGCAGATCTGCTTTGTCATGGAGCGATTAGCCCCCGAACTGCCCCTATTGACAAACAGGAAGGCTCTGAGGCAAAACACAGGACTCTGGCCAAGAACTCAAAAGCTCAAGAAATCACTTCCCTGCTAGTGCTGGAGAACAGGGGTGAGAATGAGCAGCCAAACTCAGGAGGAGCTTCTGTTCGCACGCAATAAGACCCTTAACCGGGACATGGTTCAATACAACACAAACTCGTGAAAATTCTTCCTGCCGGTCACCATCCTGCATTGCATTTTGCATAGTTGTCATAATGTGCACGTGTACAGTTACTGCTGATAGTATAAATCATTTGTGAACAGTTGTAAAATTGTACGGAACACGCTATTTCAAACTAAATCCAACAATTCAGCACTCAAACCTTATTTCTGATCGAAACTGTCAGGAAGAAATCATTCATTTTATACTCAGACCAGTCGAAAAAACAAGCTTTCGTGTGAAGGACCATCAAACTGGTGGTGTATTTTAGGGGCTGGAAAAAGACTTTTTTTTTTTTTACATTCATTCCGTACATGGATTACGTTTGAGTAGCGAGGTACCAATTTAAATATATTAATATTAATATACACTACCAGTCAAAAGGTTGGACACACCTTCCCATTCGATGTTTCTTCTGGATTTTCATTACTGTTTCCATTGTAGATTCTCACTGAAGGCATCAAAACTATGAATGGACTGTCTAAGAGCTATTTGACACAGAAGGAGAGTGATGGAGTGCTGCGCCACATGGCCTGACCTCCACAAACACCTGACCAAACCCAATCGAGATGGTTTGGGATGAGATGGACCGCAGAGTGAAGGCAAAAGGGCCAACAAGTGCTCAGCATCTGTGGGAACTCCTTCAAGACTGTTGGAAAACCATTTCAGGTGACTAGCTCATGAAGCTCATCGAGAGAATGTCAAGAGTGTGCAAAGCAGTGATCAAAGCAAAGGGTGGTTATTTTCAAGAATCTAAGATATAAAACATGTTTTGGGTTATTTCACACTTTTTGTTTACTACAGAATTCCATATGTGTTCATTCTAGGGCTGCAACAAATGACTATTTTTGTAAACGAGTAATCTATTGATTATTTTATCGATTAATTGAGTAATCGGATAAAAAAATGTAAATAAAAAAGACAATACATTTGTTATTAGGCTTATTCTACTGTGAGTAGGAGTTAGTCATGTAAGCTTTATTCAATTGAAAATGAAGAAACATGAAGTTCAAGGGTCATTTTGAACCAATTTGGCCAAGAAAATGAGTTGCTTTTGGCCTTTCTGGAATAGAACTGCATTTCCCACAATCCCCAGCGCACACCACGGAGCCGCATCACAATAAAGGGTTCAGTACGTTCCGGAACGAACTATGAAGGAGGAAAAAAAATAAAAATAAAAAAATTTAAAAAATAGATGGGAAAATCTTAATAAATGGCTGTATTGTGAGTAGAACGCTGGTTGTTGTGGTTATTTATCAGCTAAAATATGCGTTTTGTCTGTAATAAAGGGGACGTTTTGACGGAGCGTTTTAGCGAGTAACGGCGCTTACAAACAGCGTGCGTGTTTACGTCACAAAAAATGTCATTTATGCGTTTTTATGCATTTACGTCTGTTTTTGTGCACAGAACATCTCACAAATATGTTCACATACAGAGGGATCTATTCTCGCCTTGATCGCGCCAGTTTTGGCGTTGATGTGACGCCATACAGGTAGGCTATGTTATGAAAAAATAATATCACTGCTGTAAAGGAAAATAAAAAATAAAATAAATTTCCCATCCCTTGCTGCCACTGGGGGGAAAAAAATCCATCTGACCAACTGTACCGTCCCATGACCGCAACTGACAACCAACTTTTTTTTTTCCTTTTATTTATTTTCTCGATATTTGACTTGTTTTTTGAGATCTGCACAGGATACACTGACCAGGAGTTGAACAATTTTATTCAGTCAGTTCTGTTGTTTGTACAGGTGATTGTAAAAGAGGAAGCACTTTCACACTCGTTCGTTTTGCTCTGTATCTGTTATATTTACATTTTATTTTTTAATCAGAAAGCATTTTTATTTAATATATATTTTAGTTTGTTTTTAATAAAAGTGCCCCTGTGACAGTTGGTACATGTGGCTTTGACCCAGAATTGGTTTTTGTTATTACTTCACCCAAAATAATATCGAGATATATATCATATATCGCCATTTACCAAATAATATCGAGATATGATTTTTGGTCCATATCGCCCACCCCTCCCTCCAGCATTAACATCATTGGGTCCCTGACCAGGACCCTTAACCCCAAGTTGCTGCAGGGAGACTGTCCCTGCAATAAGGAGCGACTTCTCTTTCCTAATTCCATGACAGCTGCTCTGATCCAGAGCAACAGGGGGAACGCTTTCACGACGGCCACAAAAAAAAACCAGACACGGCACCACGTGTGGACGTGGAGCTTGTCTTTCAAATCAAGTTCTGTTTGAGTACATTAATGGAACCGTTCAACGGACACTGTACTAGAATACAGAATGTGCACAAAAATGCTCACCGAGTGAACCATCTGGGGAAATAAACCGTGTAAATATTCATATTTCATAAGCTAAGCCCGCCCGATTGCTCCACGTGTGAGAGACAGCAGTATTTTGTTAGTTATCTTCTTACTACCAAACACACGCAGCGTGCGCTTTCTAACGGAGTCTGAATGCTAATTTTAGCTAGCACGTCCGTGGGACTTGCTATGTCATGTTAACATCAAGCGCCAGCGGAAATTAGAATGAAAAATTTATTAACAACAGAAGTTTGCATTTGTTCCAGTGATGACTTCTAGAGAGTGTGCAACGTCGATGACAAGCTACCGTAAAAAAAAAAAAAGAAATGAAAGATTAACAATAAGAGACTTAATGAGGACCTGTTAGGACAACTTACAATAGCATGTCCTCATTAGCTTTCATTTATGCACTGCTAGTCCAATTTGCATCAGAAAATTAGCAAACTGTACATGGAACGAACAATTCTTTAATATAGCGGCACGCCTGAATGAGTATTCATGTGCTGCGTAAACGCTCGCTCGCATCCGGTTGCGCAAGAAACGCAGCAGTGACCTCCAGGAAAGGTTAAACGAGAGAGCGTCGAGCTCTCCGGGCTCCCACACCCTCTGAGACGATTTCCCTTTTTGCAAGCGCTTCACCGCCCCATATAAGGCTGTCCCGCGAGCTGCCTCTGGTTCCTCTCTCCTTCACAACGGAGCTAAAGAAAGAAGGCGTTGATGGCATTTGCACGGTTTCCTTGGAAGCGCTGACCTTACGGAGAAAGCCCCGATGCTAACAGAGCACGAGGGAGGTATCTCGAGGATCGTTTATCTGATCAGCCTCTCGGAGCTTCAGGGCCACGGCTGACCTTCAAGCCATTGTCCGGCGGGAGTCGGAAACCCCTTCATCACATCTAGTAATCAAATGGGTCCGATATATATTCCCGCTGAGGTTCGTTCCGAGTTCAGCGGGCCGCTGCAAGGTACCTTAAGGCTGATCCGTCAACGGGACTTTAGTCTCCGTTCAAAGTGCTGCGCTTGCCTAACTGCTCGCTTTGTCGCGCTGCATCTGGCGTGGTTTCGCTGCCTGACGTTAACGGCCTTCCTTGAAGTTAAATGGAGGGTTCAACTGCACAAACCACAGCAGCGTAGGTCATGGTTATGTAAGTCTGAGCTGATAACTGAAGAAAAAAAAAACAACTTTATTTAGAAGTTACTCAATTTTGTGTTTCCCCAACACTTGGCTCTTGGCTCTCATTCCGGTGCTCAAGTCTGCAGCGAATGTTGCCCAGTTGTCCAGTCTCCGCTTTAACATCAAATATGTTCCCGCAGCAAGTTCAAATAATGACCCACGAAACACAAATCTGAATAGTGGAATCGAATGTGTTTGTAACGTGTTTGGAGTCTTTGTGCTCTCCTTGTGTCCGTGAGGATTAAGTCCAAGCAGTTTAGGCTGATTGGTGACTCTAGATGACCATAAACTACAGGACGACGGTTGATAGCGTAACGGTTAGGGTGTTTGCTCTGTGGCCATAAGGTCGTCGGTTCGAATCCTGGGACCGGTAAAGGTATCACTGAGGTTCTCATGAGCAAGGTAGAATCCCCCAAGCACCTCTCTCTGGGGACTGTCCATGTCAGCTGCCCACTGCTGCTTCACAGATGGGTCAAATGCAGTGGTCACATTTGTGCTGTGCTGTGTTCACAATGACAAATAATCAGTCACCTTCACTTTGATAAGGTATGAATGTGAGTATGTGTGTGTGCCTTGCGTTGGCTTCTGCCCAGGGAAGGTCCCCGCGACCCTGACAGCAGTTCAGATAATATGTGACCCTCCACGGCAAAACCAGTCGTTTGTCGCAACGGAGGTTTCCGAGAAAAACGAGCGTTTATGTTGCGTGGGGTAAAATTTTGGATGTTTTGTTTTTAGTGTTTTGAAACAGTGGAAGGTCTATACTGTACTGTTGTGAATAAATTTCGCTGGAAAACTCACCCTTTCCATCCTAAAATCGTGACTTTCTTGAGGTGTTTCTGTTTTGACCGCTCTACTTCAATATTTACGGTAAATCCACTGGTTGACTAGCGTGAAGATATTTCTCCGGAATCCATCTCCGTCTCCCGAGTTCAGTTAACCTAACGCAGGTAGGCTATCTGTGTGGCTGTGAATGCAGCGTAGGCTACCGTAAATGCAAACGTAGCCGCGACCGCACCAAGCGTCTGTGAGTGCTACGTCGAAAGTCAACTTCAAAGGCAGATTTCTCCGTTTCTCACTTGGCGTGACAGGAGAAACCCGACTCCTCTGAATGTTGATATCTCAGTCATATGTCGTCCGATTCATTCAGTATAGGTATCGTTTTGAAGCTTGATTTATGCCGTTTCACGAAAATAATAACTCAATTTGGAAAATTTGCCGTGGAGGGTCACATATGTGTTTCTGATTTTAAAAAACGATTTTGTTTTTATTTGTATTACTTTAATTTAAGCAGTCCTCTGTCAGTAGACGTTTGGTTTCATAGAAAAATGAAGAGAACTGAATAAAAAGTTCAAGAAAAAAAGAAAAGAAAAGCCTGAGTACGAAGAACAACTTTAAAGATTCTGATGTCCGCCATCTTTCATTATGTAGGATTTGTTCCTTGGTAAGAACACAATCTACAACGGCTGAAGAATATTCTAATGCTAATAGCATGTTTGTGTAAAACTTCAGCCTATTGGGTGTTCATCAATACTATACCGGTATTTAATAATATTTCACGGTCTTAACTTTCTTAGGAACAAATTTACGAAAAAACGTAATGTATCCCAAAAAAATGTTGGACAATCAAGTCCATTGTTTTGAGTCAATCATTTCAAAATAGTTATAATAGTGAAAAATAATATAGATTTAAATCTGTGTGTGTTTCCTGTAAAAAGTCAAGCTGGTATCATCAGTTTTGAAGCGTAAACTCTTTTCCTCACTCGCTTATGGACAGCGGGAACACAGTTTTGCCGCTAAAACCATTCATTAACGCTCTCCCAACTCAAAACAGGCCGGGACAGTGGAGGTGTTAATCGCACACGAACAGGTGTTTAAGAGGACCTCCGGATGGGTGCGTTAACAGGTCAGGGCTCGCGAGCACACCGGACCCAAATGCCAGGCATGGTGATGTGTGAAACTCGTTGCTCGTTTCTGGCGTCCGTAGTGGCCTTATAGCAAGTTATCCAAAACAAGGAGTAAAGGGCAACAGAAACGAGCAGGAGTTGCGTCCCAAAATGTCAGTTTAGCTGACTGGGCAACCTGCAGATGGTCAGCCACAGGAATCACACCCTCCTCTCTCGCTACTGACCCATACTGGAAATTATTCCATTACTTTCCATTTTTCCGTAAGTGAAAATGATGACCACGCAGAATAACAGAATCCACATGACGCGCAAGATTTCGAGACAGATTTTTTTCAAGGGGGTAAAACAGAAGGTCTTGAAAATGTTTTATGTACATGATGAATGGTAAACCAGGCTTTGGTGCAATTCCAGCATGAAAAATCAAGCTCGGATGCGTTTCGGAAACTCGAACCCTGCATCAACCGGGCAAAAATCAGGAAATTTAAGAGATTTTAGACCACTTCCCAAGTTATGCTAGCCTAGGGTTGTGCAGTATGACCTCAACATCAATATCACGATTAACTGAACCTTTTACATAGAGCTGGTCAATATGGTCTAAAAATAATATCGCAATATTTTTAAGTTATATCACCATACACGACATACATATATCTCGATATATTCTCTCTTTCTGGGAGAAAACTACATTTCCCACAATCCCCCAGAGCCGCGTCACAATACCGAGATGGACGCGGGTCTGGAATAAACACTGATAATATCAAGTAAACAGCTGTAATGTGAGAAGAACGCTAGTGGTTGTCGTTCAGCTAAAATAGTCGCGAGCGCTCACACACACAACGTGTTCACGTTGCGAAGAATCTCACTGCCGTGTGTTGTACGCATTCACTTCTGGTTTTGTGCACCGAATAGGAGCCAAGTCATCCGCTTCCATCTTGAATCAGCGAAATGGCGTGGATATTCACCTCTCTCTGTCTGCACGCTCGCTTCCCTCCGCGTCTGCTACGAAACGCACATGCGCTAGGAGAGTGTTCCCGATGGCCGGGGGAGTGAGTTGTCCGCTTTGAGAGGGTAGAGAAGCCAACTTGGAAAGTGAAGTACACGCTGTCTGTAACATTAACGTGAGCGTTTGTACTCGATGCACACAAATAGGCATGCAGCGGTACAGTGTGCCCACGGTTCGGTTCGGTTCGTCTCGCGGCTTTTGGGCCACGGTATCAGTGCGGTTTCTGTACATTAATGCTATTTTAGCTCTAACATTCGCTAGGTTCTTTGTCGTTTCATGGTCTAGGGCTGAAACAATTATTTCAATCATTCAAATAATTCGTTTACAAAAATGGTTGAGGCAACTTTTTTTTTTTTTTAAGAATGGAAGCTTCATTGATTCATTTCACTCGCTAGAGCATGTTCCGCTTGTGCTTCACACGGACGCTTATTAGCGGCGCACAACGTTTTCAGTTCCGCAATCAAGGCAAGACCTGAACCTTCTGTATGTGACAGGATTTGTGAGATATTCCATGCACAAAAACAGAAGTAAATGCGTAAAAACGACATTTTTCGAGATGTTTGTGAGCGTACGCATGCGTGAGTGCCATTACTGGCTAAAATGCTAAAATCTCCCTCTTTATTACAGACTAAACTTATATTTAAGCTGATAACGAATCACAACATCCAGGATTCTACTCACGATTGAGATTTTCAGCATTTATTCCGGAACGTCCGTCCGTCGGTTTATTGTGACGTGGCTCCGAATGGTGTGCGGGGCACTGTGGGAAATACAGTTCTCTCCCAGAAACGCCAGCTCATTTCATAGGCCAAAATGAGTGCAAACTGGTTCAAACCAACCCCAGACCTCCTTTTGGCCTATAAAACGAGCTGCATTTGGCGTTTCTGGGAGAGAACTACATTTCCCACAATCCCCGGCGCGCCACTCAGCACCACGTCACGATAATAATCAGTGAGTTTTGTCTGTAATAAAGAGAAGACCTGACTGAACTGGAGCGTTTTCGTGAGAGCCGCGAGCGCTCAAACACACTGTGCGCGTTTACACGGCCGACCGTGAGCCTGCATAATCACCATTTAATAAGCTGGCGATGTGCACCCGCTTCCCGCTCGCATTTGAACTCTCATGGATCTGCTTTTATCTCAAATATGGCTTGGCGTCGGATTGACGGAAATCCGTCACAGCTCGGGTCCAACGGGCGGAAATCCATCGTAGCGATGGAGAACTTTAAACCCAGAAAAATCCCACGTTTTAAAAATGGTAGTTTAATGTCGGGCGTACCCGACTTTCGCGGTTCGTCTGGATGTTTACCGAACCAAACAGGACGTACCGAATCGGTTCGATAAAATACTGAAAACCGGTGCATCCCTAACGTGCACCGAAACCAAATCGGAAAGTTTTTCCCCTTTTTCTATATTTACTGCAAACTATCTGCGTTTCACGTTGTAGTGCCATATTTCGGGTTAGCTAAAAATAGATTGAAAAAAAAAAATCTCACCCAGCGAGCCAGCAAACATCACCATTTAGAACTTCAACGCCCCTCCTCCCAAGCACACACGCAAATGCTAGGAAGAAGCCGAGTGAAGGCCCATTGTTTCTTGAGTGATTCATGAGTAAACGCAGCTCAATTGCACAAAGCATTTCCTGCTGACTAAGAGCGAGAGCGCGGAAGCATAGATCATCCGGCCGCACGTCACTAATGACTGGAGGTGTCTGGTCAATAATAACGGATGGTCGCCCACCCCCGCCTGTCTGCGGTCTGTCCCTAATGAAACAGCCCAGCTTAATGAAATCGCCCGGCTAAACGGGGGCCTTGCTTTTAGAGCTCCAGCCCGGGCAAAAGCAAACAGAATCAAAAGAGTTATCCGCTCTCGGCTCGCCAAATCCGATGAGGGACATCATCGGTCCCGCCGGCGTCCTCCCAGTCACATCAGGACAGAGGACGTGGGTAGGTTAATGCCAGCGTGCTCATTAAAAAAAAAGAAAAAAAAAAGGGGGAAAGTCTTGAATTTGAGCCGTCGGTAAAGCGGCTTACCGCCGCCTTGTTCTCATTTTCATTAGCCGTTGCCACATACAGGATCCTTGCGACGCAAGCGATTAATTAATTGATTACGCCGGGGCTTATCGGGGCCGCTAGGGCCGTTTCGAATCGATTATCCTCTCAGTCTTGATGTTTTGGCGCACATGGATGGGTCTTTAAAGGTGGTCAAAGCGTAGGCGGGTTTTAAACGCATCATCCAATAACAGACCAGAGCAAAAGTCTCGAATCAAATCACGACGGAAATTTGGATAAAAGCAACGGAGGCCTCATTCACCAATATTTGATTTATTGTATTAGTGCTTAAGAAAATGAAGATTCCGGCTGCACCGATCCGATATGTGGACTGGATATCGCTCCGATAGCAACTCAACGCGCTGGGTCGTGTATCGGTGGCATTGGGCCAATCTATGGAGCCTATTTGTTCAATTCAATTGTGGGGTTTTCTACGTTTGCGTTTGCACACACAACTCATCATGCGTGGGAAACGCCACTGCGGCAAAGCTGGTTTAATGTTCGACATTTGCGCCAATTTGTACATACGGATATGACAATGAGCAGAACGAGCGGAGTAATCTCCTCAATTTACGTTGTCTCGTCATTCTACGTACTTGTACATACCAGAGATGATGAAAAAGTGTCCTTTGACTTTGAAATACACAATTTTTTCCTTAAAAACTGGTATCGGATAAGTGCTTGGGATCAGCTGATACCCAAAGCCCAGGTATCTGCATCGGTATCGGAACTGAAAACAGCTGCATCGGTGCATCCCTAGTTAAGATACTTAAATAATGTAATTTTACAAAGCTGCTGAGAAGACCCCAGGTAATGTTTTGCACAATAAAATCCGCCAATAAAATGTGAGGAAGAGCGCTCTGCTCTGTTTGTAAATTGTCATTCTGTTCTTGCTTAAGAACAAATCTCAAATAAGAGCGCTCTGAGTTGCTATCGGAGCGATATCCAGTCCACGTATCGGATCGGTGCAGCCGTAATCATCATTTTCTTAAGCACTAATACAATAAATCAAATATTGGTGAATGAAGCCGCCGTTGTTTTTATCCAAATTTCCGTCGTATTTTGATTCGAGACTTTTGATCTGCTCTGTTATGGGATGATGCGTTTAAAACCCGCCTACGCTTTGACCACCTTTAAAGACCCATCCATGTGCGCCAAAGCATTGGTGAATGCCAGGAACCTTGTGAAAAATGCTTAAGTGGAGCTTAAGAACAAATTTCTTCTTACACACAGTGGTTGAATGAGCCCCTACATCTGGCGCATATATATACGTAGCTGCATGCTGCTTTGTTGAGGAAGATAGAGGTGATACAGTGGACATGGACAGCTAGCAGCGACGGGGCATTAGCGGTGCGCTAGGTTGCGACGTGGCGCTCTGTGCTGCGTCTCAATTTTGTCTCTGCGCTGCCGGAGGCCTGTTTGTGCTGACTGCGTGATCTCGGGCCCGTAAGTCCTGACCTTGGCAATTCCGCAGAGCAGGAACGGGAATGAAATGAGACGTTGCCTGGGAGAGGCTGTCACCTTAACTCGGTCACGAGAGAGAGAGAGAGAGAGGCAGAGAAAGAGAGAGAGGTAGACACAAGGTGTCCTTTCACTAAGCGTACAGCCCACTTATGCATGATTTATTTATCAGCGTCACTGCAGTCTTTATGTGTCAGGAAAATGTTTAAAAAAAAAAACATTTCTGAGTTCCGAGTCGCAGCCGTCTGTGTTTTTTTGCGTCCTCAACATAATAGAGGTGCAGCCGGAAAAACAGCTGACAACAGTTGGCGTGGTGGGAAGCAGGCGACAAAATCCCATGGTGCCGTTTCCATGGCAACAATGATGCTTGGGTAATGGCTGGAGAGTTCGGAGCATCAGGGCCTCGCTGGCAATCTTTCTGTGTGTGTGTGTGTGTGTGTGTGTGTGTGTGTGTGCGTGCGAGAGAGAAAGATCGAGAGAAGGGGGAATGGAGGAGAGGAAGCACAACAAATATGGAAAGAGGAAAGAAAGAAAATTGAGGAGAGAGACGATGAGAGACATAGATAAAGAAAAAAAAAAGAGACGGGGAGAGAGCAAGAGAAGGGGGGCAGGAAAAGACAAATAAGCAAGGAGGAAGGAGAGAGAAAACTGAGAAACGAGAAGTGGGGGAGAAAACGCGTCAGAGAGAGGTGAAATGGTAAAGATGTTAAAGGCACATCATTACAGCGAATGCGCTTTTTCGCCTCCTGCCATTTTCACACGGTGTGACGCGGGTTTTTGCGTGAATTTTCCCGCTAATGTTATTTTGGGCCACGCCAACCGAGCGCGCTGCCAGCTACAAATGAATAGTTGCCATTTAGTGGAGTATAAACGGAGGTCGGATTGGCCGCAATTCAAAAAAGCCTTCTTGTTACCAACCGCAGTACATCATCTCTGCTTATGTAGATGCTGTCTCATTACTGACTGAACCAAACCGTGACTGTACTGACGGACTTCACATCCCTTGAGCCACCATCACTTTCACACTGCTCACACACACACAGCACCGAGACAACATGACGGCCTCCAGCTTGTTCTTACATAACACTTAAATCTGTGATCTGTTTCTCTAGATTCCAAATAAACAGAAACAATTAAAAAACGCATTCAACATGGGTCGTTTACAGTTCCAATAGCAGGCTCTTCCTCTAGCGTCTCAACCCAAAAATGTGTGCAATGTTTGCTAGATTTCCATTCATGCAGAGCACCCCCACTTCCTAATTACAGGGACAATCCCACTGCTTTTGTGTATTATGGGCAGAGGTAATTTATCAGATTTCTGAAGCCTTTATCCTCAACTATGGAAGACGACTGATCATCTAGTGATCATCTTGTGATTGACTTGTGCATCTGTGTTTATGTTGAATTGGGGACAGACAAGAGGGCAAGGGGAGCCATTGCGTGCTTATTAAACCTAACTATTAAATTATAATTATAAGGTCGATAAACTATAACTTGCGTTTAATCTACCTGTCGCCGTTCCTCTTTTACGTCATCTTTGGTTTTTCTGTAAAAACTGTCTGTAGTGTGCAGTCAATCACAAGACCAGGAGCCATCGGCCAATAGGATTCGCAGACAGAAGCTGCCAAAACCCCACTCCGAAACTGCCAAAACCCGCACCTTTCAAACTGCACGCGCAGAAATCTCGCTCAAGCAAAAAAGCCGCTCATTGGTAATCTGCTTCGCGCGCGAGGACATCACACATCGACAGGAAAAAAAGACATTCGCGAGAGGAAATACACAGTTCGCGCGCAATATTATCACTCGATTCTTAATTTTGTGCTCTCGAGTTTCACATTGACGCCCGCGAATTTTTTGCAGCAAGCCATTTTGCGCGCTCTAGTTTTGGCGTTGATGTGACGCCGTACTCACGCACCCAAAATTCATTTCGTCACCGCACGATGTCACCCCATTCAAAGTGAATGAGAAACGCCTCCGTTAAGCGTACATGTGAACGCTGCCCGAGTGCCCGCGTGGGTGTCCTGCAAGTAATAAGCATGCACAAGATCGGTTTGAAATCAGCAATACGTGTGAGTGATGCCAAAAATCGGCCGATTCCGATCGCTGGCCGATCGATCGGTGCATCCCTAGTAAATATAAATGTATCTGCATTCATTCCCCATCAAAAACAATCTGTATTGCCCCCAGTGGGGCAGTATTACACTGCCGGACCGCGTCCTCCAATTTGGAAACATCACAGAAATGTGAACTGACTAACAGAACTGCTGACATGACTGTAATCACTTATAACTAGGAGGCTGTGTGATGTTTGATTTTTTTTTTCCACAAAGAAGAAGTCATTTATAAATGAATGGTGGTATTTTATAAGAAAAGCTAAATACAATAAACCCAGCACAGGATTATAATCTTTTTACACTCCTAAATGGTCAAAAAAAAATCTCATTCTACCTTTCCCTTGAAAGAAAAATATGCAAGTGCAGTGTGGAGTGTACATAAGAATATAAGAGCTGAAAGTTTTACTGCAAGCATTTCAGGTCGGGTTCATCTGCGTGTGAACAGTGGGAGTTTGCTGCTGCTGCTAAGACTACAATAGCAACTGTGTCAGCTCCGCTGGGGCAAGCGGCACCAGGCAAGTCTTTATGTGACCTACTCGACTTCAGAATAGAAATCCACAAATTAGAAGGAGCAGATTTACAGGAAAATCCTTTTTTTTTCCCCGTGAATTTGGAGCTTTGAATGTTCACCTTAACTGCTACTAAAAACAAAAGACCCTTGCAGGTCTAGTTGCTGGTACAGTAGAAAAGGTTTAAAAAGAAATGTGTGTAGATACATCAGAACACACACAGCAGAGTCTGCTGGCATTTGAACTTGCTTACAAGCCATGGAAGAAATGCCAGACTGTGCTCTTTCTTACTCCCCCTTAATAAGATCACTTCTAGATTCTCTCTGTTCTGTTACACATGGTCTGGCATCCCACACATAGGTTGAGGACACATCTAATTGAGTTCTGGCCCTCACAGTGGTATATATGCTCCACAATCTGCATTTAATCTCCCATGTGTGAAGGACACGAAGGGATGAGGACATAAACACACAACGTAGGGGCATAAAAGTAGTAAAACTGGGCAAAATTACCCAAACACCTGCTACAGCAGCTCCACTGAAAAGAGCGAGACGGGTCAGCAATAATACGTTGTTTTAAGTAACCGTCTCCCAATCTTCCAGGAACAGAGTAGTTACGTGGGTTCCCCGTGGCTTTAGGCTTTGTGGAACAGCCTATTAATTAGGGCGATCGGTGCATCCACTGCTCTAAATGGCATTCAGGATCGATCGATGGGCCTCAGCTGGGATACAAGCTGCGGTTTCAGCCAAAGCTGAATAATGCATGAGTCCCGGGCCCACGTACCGTGCTACGTGCCGGGTACGGCGTCCTGGCTAATGCCACTTGTCTACACACATCAGGTGAAGCGAACCGCCAGACTTTCCAAATGCCCTCCTTTGCCACCCTTTAGTGTCTGGGTCTTCAAGTTTGTGAAAGATTCAACACTGCAGCAACCACCTCACACCTCAGCTCACATCACATCACATCACCCCACCCCACCCTACCCTACCCTCACCCCTTCTTTTTTCTTCCTCCTCCTTCACCTGCATCCCATCCCCACTGCCCTACCGGAACGGGGCCAGCAGTTCTGCATTCATACGCATTGAGGAAGCAGCGGTGCAAAAGTGCTGCAGCGTCTCCTCACTAAGGGAACCGCCGCTGCGTTTTCCCAGAGACGCGGCGGCGGCGGCGACGGCGACGGCGGCGTCCACGCACGTGATCCGGCGGCCGAGCAGAACGCCTCCGCGAGGCGCCCGCTGACGTCAGCCCTTAAAGCGCAAAGCGCCTCATTTCCGCAGAAACGGCAGGGCAAACCGGCGAGCGGCGGCAAATTTCTCCCCGGTCATGTTCTCTGCCTACGGACCTGCCGCGGTCGCCCTAAATAATCGGTTAACAACGCCGTTGGTGTGCGGCGTTAATGCGCTTTATGCGGTGTTTCATAACGAGGGCTGACATTGGTTGAGGGGGGAAAAAACCGCTTTAATCCGCGAGCGGCCCGACTGCGGCCTGCAGCCTCATAAAACAACAACATCCCGACACCGTAACGACTCCACGCGATCGATCCCGGAGAAAGCGGTGCTGATGGTGGGAGGAAGCTGCATCACTCCATAGAGGGGAAAAAAAAAAAAAAGATGACATCCACCTTCACGTACAACGCGTATTAATTAATACGTCCGTCCCCCATAATAAACATTGCATCGCACAAATTCCGCTCCCAGTCCCGTAAGTGTGAAAATAATACAGCTTTGCTGCATCCGACGCGGGCCTCAGAACAGCACAGGCACGCAAACAAAAGCGCGGAATACCGCAGGGTAGGACACACGGAACCCATTTGGCAAGTCATTGTTAGAGGCCGGAGATGATAATGATGATAATGCATCTATTTTTGCACACCGAATTAGGAATGCAACAATGCAGGGATCAGGTTGCAACACTTGGGGAAATTAAAGCGAGCGGCGTTAAAGCCGTGCTGCTGTTTTGATAGGTTTTTTTTTTTTTTTTTTTTGCCTGTCCGCGGCCAATGGCTGCAATCTCAATCCGACCGCGCTGTCAACAAAGAGGGGTGAGCAAGGCCCACAATCACGTCCCTCTTAGCCTTATGAGCCACAATAAATTACTGTTTATATGACGCTGGAAACGCGACGCAGCGTTCAATAATCAAAACGCCACCGATCGGCCATGACATCATCCTGCAAACGGGTGTTATAAGGTCAGCATAAAGCCATGATGCATCTCGGGACTCACCAGATTCAGTACCGTCTCTACGATGTCTCTGTTGCTGACCTCTCCGACCTGGATCAGACCGATGAGCACGGCGAACTTCATCTTGATATTCCGGATCGGAACCGAGGGGTTGATTACCCCGGCGGGCAGCACCACGGAGCCCGAGCCGGACACCATCACGTCGGCGGCGGGAGCGGAGCCCGTGACGACCTGCTGCCCCGAAGCCGGTGCGGCTTCTCGGTCCGAGAGCGCGGCTGAACCAGGTACCGGTGCCGGCTTCTCGCTCGACATTTCCAGCCGAATCCGAAGAGGAGCGGCCGCCTCGGTCTCTCTCACCTGCTTTTGTGGCACCGGCAATCGTGTGAGCGCATGAACGTGAGGACGGACGGGGAAGAAAGCAGCGCGCGACTACGCGGCGTTCCAGCCTGACGCTTCCGCCCGGCTCGCTCGCACTCTCGTACGCACGAACAAAACGTTATTTCTCGTCGTTTGGCAAACAAGCTTCTCTGTCTTCCTCCCGCTCTCGCTCTCGCTCTCGCTCTCTCTCTCTCGCAGCTCGCTCCGCTCCTCCTGATGTCAGCCAGTGAACGCTGCGGTGTGGCGCTGTGTTGTCTCGCTCAGGACGCCATGTTGACGCCCCCTGTCTGCGGTAACGCGCGCCACGCCTGCGCGCCGTACAGGTGGCGACCGAGCAGAAGCACTTGCGCTGGTTAGCAATAATAGTGGCATAAGATCACAATTTTGTGAATAACAATAATAAATACAGGAATGTTAAATATTCTCTCTCTCACTGTATCTATATCAATCTATCAATCTATCTATATATATGTATAT